>CP045906.1:12112524-12126975 GCA_013387185.1 Caligus rogercresseyi | reverse complement strand
CCCGGGATTTTCCAACTTGAAATAGTCTGGAATGGAAAAAAAAACCATACGAATAATTTTAATGATGTTTCATCGCATGTGATTTTCATATTAAAATAAGTTCCTTAAAAATTGTCATGGGTTTTCATTGCCATTTTTTCCGTTTTGTATTCCTTAACGATGGGTATTTAAGCACGTAAAAAGAAGTTATATTTTAAGTCATTTCATAGAGTGCCTATGTTATTTTCTTATGAAAAGTAGTTCCTTTAAAAGTCGTCATTGCCATTTTTTTTGTCCGTTTTCTATTCCTTAAGGTTGGGTATTGACATCGCTCTCCCATCTCTTTGCGTTATTAAAATTTGAATAGTGCCATGTTGCATTTTAAAAAATAGTTATTTTCCACAAACCTAAATTAGGGGAAAGACAGGGATAGAAAAAAACTTCTTTTAAGTAATCAAATAGAAAACGAATTTTTCTGGTAAACACCCCAAAAAATTAAAAACACGTCTCACTACCTTATAACCACCCACAGAAAATTTGGTGAAAATCTAACTTGGCAATTTTAAAAATCGGCAAAAAACGTTTTGGCGAGTAAAATAAACATGTCGATGACGAATTTTCCGGGGTTTAGTTGACAACCCCACTAAAACACTCCCTGAGCTCTCAAAACTATTCACTAAAATTCGTCGAAATCTAATGAACCGTTCGGGAGATACAGGGAACGAACAAACGGAATTCTTTTTTTATTAGTAAAGATTAGTCTTGTGGATTTACTCCAAATCCTCATCATCGTATTATGGGTATGGGAGTAATTATGCTATGATTGTTATCATGAGGAGAAAGAAGACAAAAATAGCGGTGAAATATGTGTCATGAGAAGCAGAGGCAAGCCACCCACAACTTTAAATAGAAATCTTCTTTTTGTTTAAGAGAAAATCCTATCAGTCGGGTGTCAGTGGTATATATTTTTATCATGTAAAATCAGAGTGGGTGGAATGAAATACATAAATCGCATTTGTTTCCCTGGCGAATAGAATAATTTCTATTAAGGACTAGGGCGAAACAATTGCCATCTCTGACGCCTCAGTGAATAGAGCCATACACTAGTAGAGTCTATGTTAGACACTGACGTCATCCCTGATCTGACTGATGACGTAGCCTCACCGTAGTTCCCTGCTAAGTTCATTTCCGTCTATTTACCATTGCACTTTCATTCAAATAAACTGGACTATCGGATCTGACCAGGCTTGTGAGCGTTCAGCTTTTTTTTTGTGTTCAGCGTTCCGTTCAGCGTTAAAAAAAATAGCGTTCCGTTCAATGTTTTTGCGTTCAGCGTTCAAATATTTAAAAAATAACATTGTGTAATTTATAAAAATGTATGTACAAATTAGGTTTTTTTTTAATCTGGATCTAACCCAGGGTCGAAGAGGGTCTTTTTTTTCGAAAAAAGTGATGACGTTTTTTTTTTGAGAATAATTTCCGAAAAAAGTGATGTGAAGTGATGACGTTTTTTTAAAAAAAGAATTTCCGAAAAAAGTATTGCGTTGTGGTGACGTTTTTTTTAGAAAATAATTTTTGAAAAAAGTAATGCTGGTGACGTTTTTTTAGAAAAAAAATTTTCGAAAAAAGTAATGCCTAGTGATTGCTTTTTTTTAAGAAAAGAATTTCCGAAAAAAGTAATGACGTTTTTTCCTAAAAAAGTCCAGAAATGCTTGGAAAAATTGAACTCTGAACGCAAAACTCTTTTTTTTGCGTTCAACGTTCAGCGTAAAAAAAGTTGCATTCCTTTCATTGAACGTGCGTTCAGCTGAACGCCGTTCAATTTTGCGTTCCATTCACAAGCCTGGATCTGACTGACGTCACCCAGTGGACATACAAATTCAAACTAGGTTTGGAGAGGATTTTTACAAATCTTGTTTGAATTGCCTTTACTTATTGTTTTGGAATACTCAAACAGGATTTGTAAAATCCTCTCCAAACCTAGTTTGCATTTTATTTCCACTAGGTGACGTCACATACATTCACAGTTCATTAATTTTAATCAAAAATGCCTGTGGAATATTTTTTTTCACGAAAGTAATATGTAACTAGGATATTACATATTAGTTATTACTTGAAAGTAATATCTAATATGTTTGTTATCTCTAGTTAATCTCAGTAATATAACTAAGTAATATATTACTCGCACGCGCGTTAGGGAACAACACTGCACATTACATATTAATTATACGAAATAACAATAAATCATTAACAATCAATTGGTTCCCGCCATACTTTTTTTTAAATGAGGACACCATTTGATTCCTCATCTTAATTTACTTCCTACAGCTTTGACTCAAGATCATATTAAAAGAAACCGCTATTGTTACCCAGACGTGTTCAAATAACAAAGATTAAAGTGAACAACAAAGGCAATTTGATTCATATACCTACTTGGTGTAGTTCCTTAACTTGTATCTCAAAGTAAAGGGCATCAGACATTAAACTAATGGTTTCGCACTCTTTTTCTCTTCTTTCTGAGACGTTTATTTATTGGAGAAGTCAGGATGAACTCATATGTGGCCCTCAAGTTTGAAAACAAGTTAGTTTTGTGTAAAAAAAAAAGAATTAAACCTTTATGTTGCTATGATACTATTTTTGAAGGAAGGAGTTTTTTACTAGGGAAACCAAATCAAAACTGTGCTCAGTGCAAGGTTGTGGATTGAACAGAAAAACGAACGCTGTTCGCGAACGCACGTTCAAAAGCGAACGCTAAATCGATATAAACGGACGAACGATATTTTTTTGTTCGCGTTCTCCGTTCAGTTTATATTGTTTTTAAAAGAAATTTGAAAAAAAATATCTGTAGATTTTTTGTATAAAAGAAGTTCAATCAATTTTTCTTATGTCACTCCAGAAAAAAGTAAGGACGCTTTTTTTTTCAATCAGCGCAATTGAAATTACTGAGAGTCATTCTGGATAAAAGTGACGACGTTTTTTTAACCATTGATTTTTTTAAATTTGAAACAAGAAAAAAAAAGAATAATTGATATTATTTTAACGAACGAACGCTAAGGTTACAACGCCCATAATCCTGATTCACTGACACCTGTTTATAGCGACCACGTGCTGATAGCGACCACCCAAATTTCCCATCACAGACAAAATGGTACTCTTTAACAAAATACACCTGAGTTGTGAGATAAAAAATAAAGCTCAAATGGAAAAGCTATCATCGTAAAAACGAGAAAAAAAAATGATTTGAGGCTTCCATCATTTTGAGGTGCTATTTATCGGCTGTTTATGATGTAAATCCTGTTACATTTAGTCTTTTATAAAGAGTGCTAAAAAAATAAGTAACATTCACCTTCTACATGGTGGCAACTTGACAAAAGTGACAACTTAATTGGGCTTCCTTGAATTGGCACTATGAACAGGTTTAATGAATGATGAGGTCACGATAATTATGAATTCATTCAGCACAACATAAAGTCCGGCACAACCCATAATAAAATCCTCTGATACCCTTGTTTTCTTGAGAACCATGGCGTATTAGGTACATCTATATGGCTTAGGGATTGATTTTGGAGGGACTAACTTAGTATATTAAAAGAATATCACTGGGCTTTTGAAAGAAATACACTCCTTCAAATCAAAACGGATCCAGGTCACAGAGATATAAGATATAGAGAGCTTATTCCCCATAGAAAACATCGATCAGCTGTATTTTTGTGTCCAATGCAAACAAAGTAATTTGTACACCGTCATCGTATGCTGATCATTGAGATAGATTCTATCTCTATGATCAGCTTACGATGACGAAGATCAAATTACTTTGTTTATATTGGACACAAAAAACAGATGAAGGGAATAAGCTCTCCATATCTTTTATCTCTATGATCCAGGTGGAGTAGGGGACCTTAAGACAATCAGTTTTCAAGGAAATGTGACCTGATTAATTGCCCGAATTAACTAATGATTAAAAAAGGCTCATAAGAGATTTGTTCTGTTTGTTTGAGATTAGTATTAGAGATTGGCGTTTGATCCAAGTTATTGGAACACCTGTACGAGGCAGAAGCGACTGTCTTATCGTATCCTTCAAATGATTAAGTTAGATTTATTATGCCATTAATGTCCGATATGAGTACAAACAAAATATTGAAAATCTGGGTCAAATAATATAACATATAATACTGTTTTTTTCATTCTGTATTCAAAGCAATATTCTTCTTTTTTTCTTCATATTTATAATCGAAATAAATGGGACATTTTGGTAGATCGATACTTCTAGCGGTGGATTTTTCAGTCGATAACAGCATCAGTAATAAACCAAATGTTCATTTATATAAGGGCTTTATACGCATATACTTTATTTATTGCCAAAATGGTATTTATACCATAAAATTTATCTGTGACAGAGTTAAATTCTTCACTTTGAAATATGATAATAATTTTTTAAATGCTTACAACGTGAGAAGAAACGAGCAAAAACTGCAATGATCTTGAAAGTCTCAATAGTTATAGTTTATTTTAAAGTTGTTTTAAAGTTATTCTTAATTACTTATTACTCCCTCCGTCTCTTTCTCTGGGTCTGTCTGTCTCTCTCTCTCTCTATTATATATATATATATATATATATATATATAGATTAAATTAAAACACAAGCCAAATTCACAAATGGATAGTGGAAGAACATAGAAGAATCATACTGAATTAATACAGAAACGAAAGTTATACACAAAGAAAAATGTCCCTTGACCCTTTAAAATATAAAATAACAACATTACAGTCATTTTCAATGAAGATCTGTATTTAAAAGGATATTTTGACATATTCTAGTAGGTTCAACCATAGAGATATAAAGATATAGAGAGCTTATTCCCTCCAATTAGCAGAGAAATAACATCGTTCAGCTGTATTTTGGACACAATGACGTATTTCATTTCCTCCAATAGCAGAGAAACATCGTTCAACTGTATTCTGGACACAATGACGTATTTCTCTGAAGAATCCAATAAGCTCTCTATGTTTTTATATCTCTATGGGTTCAACACTCGTATGAAGTTCGACTGGTCGACCCAAAGTTGCTCACTTCTGAAAAAGTAAATACAGTAACTCTACTAAAATAATAATAAAATATACAATAATAACAAGTTCATTCTTAAAGGATTTCCTACATTTAAGTACTATATTTAAACGTTGATTAAAAATAAACTCCTCCTCCTTTCCTCCATTTTTTTGTGTTATTGTATTATTCCTGTCAAAAGAAAATTATTAATGGCACGGTTTTGTTGTCGTCGTGTTTTTTTTGTTCTATTATTCTCTCTTTCACCTTCTCCCACGACATCCTCACCATTGTCGTATTGTTATTTGCATTTAAATACGACGAAATATTATTATCATCAACTGAGAAGCAGAAGAAGAAGTCAAGATGGATTATTTTTTTTGTTTTAACAAAAAAACTTAATATTTGTACATAGAAATCATGACTAATAAGAAAGTCTCTCTCTCTCTCTCCCATATTGTTACAAGAATAGTAACAAAAGAATATAAAGAGATTTTCCTTCAGATTATCTTATTGTGTCTGCTGTGTTATGCATTTAGGTGTGTTCTTTTTTTTCGCATATGAAAATTAACTTTTTTAGACAATGGCTCAATTTTCTCTCTCTCTCCTAAGGTTTTCTGTTTCACTATTCTTCATACATCTGGATACGTATATATATATATATATATATATATATATATATATAAAAGAAAAAATGAACGCAAGATTTCAATTGTGTAAGCTAATTAAAGGATTGAAATTCAAATGTGATAATAAAGCTTGGAAACAATAAATAAGAGTCAAGAACAAAATTAAAATTTGTCAAATCTTGCATTTATTGATTGGAATTTTCAGTATATATATATATATATATATATATATTATTACAAAACAAACGGCAAATATTAGGACCAAAATAGTTTTTATTGGTTCAATTAAATGTTAACTGAGACAATACCATCCCTTTTTTATTCTATTTTTTCATTTTCTATTGGTAAATATGTAAAAGGTTAAAAATTAACTTTTTGAAACCTATTTATATTGACTAAAACGTTACCTTCACCAATTGAACAGGATTTACAGTGTCCCATTAGAAGGTACTGAGTCAAGCTAAACTGATCTAAACAGTTTCAACCTGCATTTACAGAACATTGAGTAAATATTAATTCTTGACAAAAGTTTGTCCTTACGTTTGCTATTTAAAATTTACAAAATATGATTTGAAAAGGCTTTCCGGGGGTAAGAACGTTACAAATATACTATGCTTTGTTTTGTGCGGGAGTAATTACATGTCTGGTCAAAAAAAATAATCTTTGATTTGCAAAAGTATAGTTTCTTCATGATTTGACATGTATTTTTATAAATAAGATTTACAGTACCCATAAGAAATGGTCCAGGAAAGTACGGCTGAGGAAAAAATGGACCGGGATAGAAAAGTAAAATGATGACACATGAAAAAAACGGACCAAATACATGGATAGGCAAGTATTTGAATGGAAATCAACTAAATATTTTACAACTACTATTTCTCATATTAATTGAGTACAAACTAATTTTATTTGTACAATTATAGATAAATGATTTCTAAGTTGTTCTTATTAGCAAATACATATTTGGCCAATTTTTCCATGCGTAATCATTTTCCTTTTCTATCTTGGGTCATTTCCTCCAAGTCTATTTTTATCTTGGTCATTTCTTCTTAAGCCGTATTTTCTTCGATTCTAAGATCAAGATTTATAATCAGATTGGTGTATATTAAAGTCTTTGGATCGCACAAAAATCATTGCCTTTACTGTGTCTATAACAGGACTATAAGCTATAACTTGTTTAAGTCGGACTTGGTGATATGTCGTTTATTTATATATGTTCGCTAATGGCAAGTATGTTTTTGGTGAAAGAACAAAGATTCTTGTATAAGTCATCATTATTACCTCCGCCGAAAGAGGTATTGTTACCTCCGCCGAAGGAGGTATTGTTTTCACTGGCGTTTGTTGTTTGTTTGTCAGCACGATAACTCAAAAAGTACTGAACGGATTCGAATGAAACTTTGTGGAGTTGTTGAAGAAGCCAAAAGGAACAAGTGATTAAATTTTGGCATCTCTAAGTGCTTTTTTATTATGCAAAATGAGCAAAATACTAAATGAAATGGGGTCTTTATTCAGGGAGTAGGAAAGAACAAACGCTAAAAAAAATTCATTGACGTATTATTGTTCATATATCAGCTCAGGACTATGTTAACCCAGTGACGTAGCTTAAACTTCTTCCTCTTCCCGTCTCTGAGTGCTTTTTTAATATGCAAATGAGCTAACAGAGAGGAAACAATGATTAGAGATAGAAAATATTTTTACAATAAATATAAATAAACATTCTAGTATTAAATCTTAATTTTTTAAGCACATGGAGAAGAAAAATGAGCTAAACATGGGTGTTTTTTTTTAGATTTGGGTTTTCAGGTTTATTCATAAACTATTGAAGCATATACATAATTAAGGATGCATAAATAGGAGACCACACACATTAAAAACCTTTTGCCAAAAACTTGTATAATCAGGCCTGCTCATGGGACAGTAAAAAATATTATTACCTCCGCCGAAGGAGGTATTGTTTTCACTGGCGTTGGTTTGTTGGTTTGTCAGCAGGATAACTCAAAAAGTACGGAATGGATTCGGATGAAACTTTGTGGAGTTGTTGGAAATGCCAAAAGAAACAAGTGATTAAATTTTGGCATCTCTGAGTGCAGAATTAAGATGCAAAATGAGCTAAATACTAATAAATATTTCAAGTTAGCCTACTCTGCCAATAGATGTCGCTGTGCTGTGAAATTGGGTGCCGGGAGAGTCTTCCTCTCGAAATTTCCGTCGAGGGGAACCCTCCCCTGTCCCTCTACGCCGCTCCAGTTGTGAAAAATCCGTCTCGGAAGGGTCATAAGTACCCCGTGACGGCGGAGGTTTGCACTTCTGAGTGTATACATGCCTTTAGTTTGAATATGTATCGCAAGTCATCCATTAGAACAAAAGGAATTCATTTTAAAGTGCTATATGATGAGATCAGATAATGGTAGCCACTGTTTCGGAATAGGAGAATCTGTTCAAACACTTCTAACAGTTAATTGACTTGAAGCTTTCATAATACTCAAATAGAGTATGAACTTTTTTCAATATGTATAATCCCTGCTGATACTGAATCAAGCTCCGATAAATTGGGGACTATCTAGGAGTTAAAAAAGGGTAGGAGCTTTGTTCAAGTCTAGTAATTGTGGGGGACGTTGTTTATTGACCAAACTGTTTGCTCAAAGGCATATGTTCTGAACTTCAGTATGGTGAATAATATGTAAATATTAGAGCTGCGACTACCGAATGTAAATCGGTTTCGATACTACCGACGGTAGATTTCAAATATCGAACCGATTATACGATATTCGGTAGAAATTACCGAATACCGTACCGATTGTCAATCTATACGGTATATTTGAAAGTATGACTTTTGTGACATTAATATAGAGACATAAAGATATAGAGAGCTTATTCCCTTCAATAGCAGAGAAACATCGTTCAACTGTCGCTTTGCCCAAGCGCTCCTTGTGTGAAGAACTTGAACTTTGCAAAATAAATAAATAACTACAACTTATAGTATTATAGAGCAGATACATAATTTTACATCATATAAGCACATGCTATGTATTGAATACTAGAGTACCTGAAAGTGCATTTAATATCGGACAATAAGAGACAGTAAATAAAAAAATCTATAGCCTTCCATTTCCTACAAAATCCATGTTCATATATAATTTATATAAGATTTGTATGTATTAAATTTCAAATAATCTCTAATAAATTATGTACTTAATTGTCCTTTGTTATAAATTATGCGATATTAAATGCATATGAAGAAGTCACAGAGCAGATACATAAATAAATTTATCTCTCTTTCTAATCTGCCGTACCGAATATCGATCGATACTGTAGATATATATAAAATCTACCGAATACCGATATCGATCGAATACCGAACCGGTGGTACATTTTTCTACCGAATCCCAGCTCTGGTAAATATTCACAAGACCTCCCAAAACATTCTTTCGAAATCCTGGTTGTTGTAGAAAATACAAATCACCCGTAGATAATAGACATAAAATCTACTGAAGTAGAACTTCTGACCAACCAGTAATCAAGTGACAGTCTCTCTGTGAGCGTATTTGAGTTTCTGCTATGGCATCAACAAAAACTCCCTGATGACTTACTGTTAGTGGTTATATGTTCTACTGCAAGGGTTCCTAAAAGACAAATCATACTTTAGTTCGGACCGATACATCATTCTATACGGAATCAGACCTATAAACATTAAATCACAAAGTATTAACCTTTTAGGCGAAACTCTCCTCATTTAACAGGTCTATATTGTAAAGTGTTATGAAAAGTATTGTTAATTAACTTCAGACACTGAATCAACTACTAATTTATTTCAGTAATATGACATCTAACGACAATTAGACATTTTGATGTTCAGGACATATGCATTAGGATTTGTTTTTAACTGAATCTTTTGAACTTTGGATAAATATCACTGATCTACAGGTAGGTTTTAGGCATTTAAAAACAAACATTATTTGCCTAAAAATGATATAATATTTTAATATATACAACAACATAAGAAGGTTTTAGTTCAAAATTAATTTTCTATTAAGAGCAAAAAATATTAAAACAAATAATGAGATTTCACATGATATTGACTTAAATATGTCAGATGAAGATTAATGAGGCATTACTAAATCTAAGGGAGTCACATGAAATTAGCGCCTAACGCAAGGATAGGCAAACTTTTTGACTTGCGGGCCTAAATGTCAGCGCGCCATCTATTGGTGAAAACGCGGTATTGTATGTACAAGACGTAATGAACAATTTGTGAAGCATTATTATATTATTTACTGGAGAAGCTCGGCGGGCGGATTAAATCATCTAACAGCCGTATACGGCCCGCGGGCTTTAGTTTGCCCATGTCTGACTTAACGTCATGATGGCTTAACTCCTGGATTGTTCTGCTCTTTCACTTGAACCACTATTGGTAGATTTTCTACGATAAATTTAGTCCCATTTTTTTGTAATTTCAAAATATGTCATTAAGGTAATTGTTGTGATTAGAGACATGCACTACAAAATATCAATTCAATGATATTTTTGCGTTAAAAACAATCTAATACACAATATCATCTATATTAGGTCATGTAAGTGTTATTAACTTCTTCTACAGTGGTATGAAAGAAATATACAGTATATGTCAGATTACACAGATACCCCATTGTGTGGTTGTGTTCTTTACCTTAGTGTCTATTGTTTGTATGTACTATTGTAATCGGCAATAAATTTCTAACTAACTAAAAAAAAAATGTCAGATTACTTAAGTCCTAACGTTTATTTATGAAACAAAGAACTTGAACGAATATTTTATTATATATTACATGAGCTTATTAAATTCATTAAAGTCGAACATCATATTTATCACATAAATAGCATTGATTTTTAGATACGGTATTTAAGAGGTTTCAGAAAATTTCTAACACCACCATAAATATTCCTGATTTTAGGCATATATAAAACAAACATTATTTGCCTAAAAATAATGTAACATTTAACTTTGACAACATCATAAGTATATTTTAGCTAAAAAATAATTTTCTATTGAGGGCCAAAAAAAAGAATAAAAGTACAACAGAGCCAAAGTAAATTAACATTGATGAATACATTTTTTTGCCATTTAGAATCGTAAAATTTTATTGTAACATTTGTACTATTCTATGTTTTTACAAGTGGGCCTTTATTTAGTCATTTGAAATCAAAATATAATAATTACAAATATCGATCATTTAAAGTTAATTAACAAAAACATACAATTCGAAATATATTTCTATAGATATAAATGTATATAAATATATTCGAGCAACGTATTTCATAAATTGACATAAGTGATCTCTTTATCACTCAATACTTTTTAGTTGAATATTTTCATTTCTAATATATTCTATTATTGGTTATTTTTTCTGCGTTTATATTATATTTTACTATTTATTATATTCTTTTTATTTTATTATAATGGTTACTTAAATGATTTTTATATTCTATAACATAAAAAACTGCCAGCAACAGAAGGGTATCTTATATTAAATATACTGTCTTATCCGAAAAGAAAGGAAGTATATTGTTTAATATAAGAAGCATATTTCTTATTTTAGTAGGAGTGATATTTCTCATGAAAACATATTGAGTTAATCAAAATAGACGAATAATAATGTTGTTACATAAAGATATAATGCTTACATGCTAAGTAATTGTATGGAGAAATCAATATTAGTAGAGTAAATTGAGTTTACCACCTTAAGCAATGATATGTTTCGTCTCGTAATATAGGCTTAACAGACGCTATATTTTAAATTATAAGTTGCAAAAGTCTTCTAATGAAAACAAAACGGAGTTATTTAAGGCTGTATAATCATAATTCAATGTTCTATAATCTTCTAATTAGAAAACAAAATGGAACACTTTAAAGCATCTCACATTAGAATTACTCTCAAATGCCAAATTAAAACAAATTGATGTGTTTAAAGCGTCAAATTGGACTCTAGAGATGTAGATAAAAACCTGCTTCAATCATATTTGCCGATTTTCCCGGCTATCTCAACCAAAAAATGGTGTTCTTTAAGACACCACTCTTCTGTCAACTCGGAGGTCACTAACTAAAAACCAAATAGAGTTCTTAAAAGGTATATCAATTCATAATTACTCACACTAATCATAGACGAAACACAAAATAAATTATTAAAATAGTAGATAAATTCTGAATGACTGGGATGTCGCTCAATAAAGACAAAATGGAGTTCTTTAAGCAACAAAAATGTATTTTTAAAGATTTTAACAAAAACAAATTCAGAAATTATAGTTATCACACTCCTGGATTACTCCAAATGCCCAGTATTTTTTTTACAGCAACATAATTCTTGTTTTTTTCAGAAATGAACGACAAAAATGGAGTTCTTAGGATTCTCAGAAGTCGTATAATAAAACAAAATGGCGTTATCTTATTATAATCTCATAGATATCCTACTAAAAAACAAATAAGATTCCATTACATAGACAATTTATGTTTAAGTTCATGCAATTCATAATAGAAAATTATACAACTTACTTTTCTCCTCCAGCCAATGTGAAAGATGAGGGTTGGCTCTCCAACACAAAATGATTCTCCCATTCTTCACAGAACACACTTAAAACTTGTCCAGAGAAAAAAATCCCCATGTCCAGCCCCCGGCAAGGGAAACTGTAGGCTCTTCGAGGCTGCCCAGGCCTCAATAGACTATGTGGATCCTCTTCAAAGCGTGAAACTGTCGTCCCATAATATTCCTCCAGTCCCTTGGCATAGAGAGGATTCAGGCTCACATTGCTCCGTAAAAAAGCTCTCGCACTGCGGATATCCCCGGGGCAGCCCACCCGCAAAGGAGGCCAAGAGATCCCTAAACCCAGAGTGTATATTCACATACGACATCTGAGATAGGTGCAGAGAGGATCGGATCTGTGCAGAGCTATTAGAGGAGGCCAGAGTGCCCAGAAATATCTCTGAGAGGAGTGCATAGGCATTAAACGGGCTGAAGAGGATGTTGGAGTCTGGGATGAGACCTGAGAGAGGCTTTCATAGAGATCCATGGAGAAATAAAAGTGGGAACGGGATAAAAAACGTCCGCGAGGGCTTTATTGCTCTTGCTCCCATTGTTGTTATTCTGAAGGGAGTCCGAAGGCAGGGTCAGTAACACACTTATTATAACCAATAAAACGCACCTCATGATTATTATTTCGCTACTAGAAAGCACAATGAAAAACCATCTAGAAGATGTTGCTTCTTCTATATAACTAAATGTTTAGAATGATTTTCTCTGGTCGTCTGGTTGCTGATCCCATCAAAAGAGACTGATGATGATAGGAGGAGATGGACGTAGTACATCTTCCTTCACCATTAAAGGAGATCAAGAAAAATAAAAAAAACTCATAAAAGAAATATATAGTTAAGGGAAAAAAAGTTACATTTTAGTAGCAGAGGACCATTCAACTACGTGTGTATTTATATATATGAGTGTGTATTTTTTCTTCTGTGTGGTGGAGGTGGAGTGTGGTTCTGTGTCGTCTTGCTTTCTTCAGTTAACACGGCCCCTCCCTATACACACTATATCTATGTATACACACACATATATATATATATACACACACAAAGAAATAAGAATAATAAATAGTGGTATAGTAATGGAAGATGAAGCCGGGATGAATATAATAATATAATAATAATTGTGTTTTTCTCACTTACTCATATATATTAGTAGGTAGATGGGTGTACAAATTTATCCGAACAAACCCTCACTATTACTCCCCCTTCTCGTCCTCCTCCTCCTCCTACTGTTCCTCAAGAAAACACTGTGTGTTTTTCTTGAGCTTAAGAGATAAATGATGATGAAAAAAAGGCTTTTCTATCTAATGGCTCATCTACATTTCTTTGAGCTGGGGGTGTCCAAAAACGTTTGTTTTTGGTGGAAATCATATATACTTTTTCTATAAGCAAAGGTCCTAATATCCATATTATCCATTTAATCGTTCAGGCAACGTCTAATCGGGCCAGGCAAAAAACCAGATCAGACAGAACTGGACCAGGCACAAACCGGCTCATGCAAAACTGATCCGGGTTCATTGATATAAAGAGACAGAAGGAGTAAATAAAACAAAACCTTGGTCTGGCACAAACCAGGCATTCACAAACTGTTCCGGGGAATTTAACATAAGGAGATTGAAAGAGTAAATAAATAACAATTAAAAACTTACGGCGCTTTGAACAAGAAAGAAGTCAAATGTCCAATAATAATAAGTAAATTAACTATCATTATGGATGCACCACGAAAGCCGACGAAGAGGGAAAATAAGATCCTACCTGGCGAGTCTATTTCCACATCAGAGCCAATTGAGGACGTCTTACAAAATGGAGTAATTCTCTGCAAGCTGATGAAACTTTAACATCTGTTCGATCCCTAAAAGCAAGGAAAAAGGACCCTGCATTTCTCTACGGAAAACATCAATGGCTTTCTTAAAGTCGTGGAAACGAACGATTCCCCAAAGAAGAGGTTATTCAAATCCTAGACCTCTTTGAAGACAAGAACATTCCTCAAGTGACTCTATTCCTCGACCAACACTATAACGCAAAATACCTGGAGTACACCGGATCAAAGTTAAGCCCAAAAATGGCTACAAAAAATGAGAGATGATTCACGGAGGATCAAATCAAAGTCTCTCCAGAGGGCTCTCAATTGGCCTTCGGCGGGCTTCAGGTGGAGCTTCCCAGGCGGACATGGTGGTAATGGGAACATGATGTAATAATGATACTTTTGGCAGGATCTCCGTCCAAAAACAAATGGGAGAATAACAA
>CP045906.1:12093998-12112424 GCA_013387185.1 Caligus rogercresseyi | reverse complement strand
AAGAGGTCAGGATTAGAGTTAATCGATCGGAAGACGTTTGTTCTTCCTATTGGCGCATGGACGCAAGGAAGGACAGCATATTGGGGGTTGCCCGGTAATACGGAATCTCTATTTTAGGAAGACTGGGGACCGGAAGGGATCCTGTTGATAATGGAGAATATTGTTCTGTTCAATTCCAAATCGAATTTCCGCATGGAAAATTTTAATTTACAACGAGATTGATTTATACAATACTCAGATTGTCCCTAGTGTATTGTATAGAGCAACAGCTTCTCCCCTGATAGTAGAAAGGTCATTGAAGAGGAGCATTTATATGGCTCTCTGCTCTTTTTCATATAAGATATCTTCCTGCTCCTCAAGAGACCAAGTCTTTAATGGGTGGAGGTTTAACCCATTTATCCTTTATTATTCAAAGATTTATATAAAATTTTTATCGACTTAACCAAAAATCCAGAAACGGATGGAGAAGAGGTATCTCCAATAGCAATCTTTATTTAGGCTTTTATTTGATACCATTTTTAACTAATAGACGACAGAATCTTTATCAAAAGTATGGGCAGCAGCCCAGCGTATACTTTGGAGTTTAGTCCGGCATATAGTGGAGACAATATAATGGACATAATTCATCAAAATGCAAGCAAACCATTCTTCTTTAGAAATTTGGGCGCCCCACCTTTTCTAGAGGATTTAGCACTAGCTCATGGCCCTTATGATTTTAGTTCTATAACTACTTCGATTTCTGTGAGGATGGGAGATTTAAATACCCTCTTCAAGAGCTGCAAAATGCATAGTTACCGTGTCCCTGGCAACTCAAATGAAGCCTCCTAATCTCAAGAGAGAGGTCAATAATTAGTAAATTTTTACATGATTTACTGGAGCTTTCCTGATGATTGGAGGAAAAATTATGAGTTCCACGTCAGGGATTCATGATGGGAAAAATTTACTGCCCATTACAGATTTCCTCTAATTGCATAATTTTGGAAATCATTGCAAGGACTGTGGCAAATTATATGTCCACACGTTGCATGCTTTTGCTGATTGCCCAGCGGTGTCAATTTTAAAGTCCTTTTTACTTCTTAATGTTAAGGGATGGCAAGTGTCCGAATAACATTTTGAAAGCCATTGAACTGTTTTGGTTTCCTAATAAGGAAAAACCAATCATACTTTTAAGCGATTTTAAATGCAATCATAAATGCAAAAGCACTTATTGCAAAAAGATTAAACTACAAACGAATACAACAAATCCGAGGAACTTAGAGCCATAATGCCTATCGGCGCGCGAGATATGGACCCTTCCCTAAGGATACCGTCGCTTCTGATAACTCCTGGACCGTCACCGCGAATGAAATTAGTACTTTCCCATCAAAGTCAAAGCATCTTTTAAAATAATGAAAAAACTATTGAAATTTTATTCAATCCTTATTATTTGTTTATAGTAGTGCATTCATTTTTTATTTAGAAATGTAAATTGTTTTAATCTTTATGAAGTTTTTATTTTCGATTACATGTCTATTTATGTATTTCTATACACAATAACTTCATGTAAGTAAAGATTTGATGAAGGAAAAAAAAATCACTTTAGCAGATCACAAATTATCTCAAAAACTACGAATATTATGACGTGTTACTTTCTTGGATGTCAAAGACATCCTACCAGCCCTTACAATATTCCTCCAATTCGTGTGCACGGGAGATTTAAAATACCAATGTCAACTTACTTATTAGACACAGTATATGTACCTAGGGTTGTTCTTTATTTTTCAAATGTTTGAAATGTTAGCGACTTTGTGGATTTCCTGTTTCTTGGTGATAAAAGAAGACGACATACAAATTTGAACAAAATTGGTCAACATTACGAGGTCGCGCACCGAGGTCAAGTTTTAAAAATTTAGTAAAAATACACTTTTCCGCAAATTTCTTCAAAATGGTGGACGTTACAGACTTCAATAATAATTATTAATTTAAAGGAAATCTAATTACTACCAGACGTATGTTTGATGTTTTTAATCAAGCCAATTTTTCTTTAAACAAACAAAGCAAGAAAGGAGTGTGTGTTGTTAGCTTATTTCATGGCTTTTTTGTATCAATTAACTTCACTCGCCTGTAGAAGATGACTTGTTCGCTTCAGAGTAAAATAGTACTTTAAGTTTAAACTTTGATGATAAATCCAAAAATGACCTTGGTTGCATTTATCCATTCAGAATTCAGTACAATCTGAGTTTACATCATATGATTCAGATCCTGTATTGACCCTATAGAATCGATTATGAAAAAATAAATAATAATGTGTTTCTTAGATTGCGTCAAGTATCCTCTCAAAATTTTACTTTGTCTCTGACGCATTTATAATCCATTATATGCGTCATTTTGTACGCGAGATAGGCTTTTTTAATGTACATATAACTCTCTACTTATTAAATTGATATGATTTAGTATACCAAAATATTAAAGCTGGTTAACCAAGCTTTCATTTGATATATTTTTGTTCTAAAATTGCTATACTTTAAGAGATGACGCACATCTAAGAACACATTATTTTATTTTTTTCATAATCGATTTCTTATAGGTCAATACAGGCTCTGAATCATATGATTAAACTCAGATTGTACTGATTCTGAATGGATAAATGCAACCAGGTCATTTTTGGATTTATCATCTAAAGTTTTACTAAACTTAAAAGTACTATTTTACTCTGAAGCGAACAAGTCATCTTCTACAGGCGAGTGAAGTTAATTGATACAAAAAGCCAAGAAATAAGCTAACAATACACACTCCCTTTCTTGCTTTGTTTTTACTGAAAACTTTGTTTTTATTAAAAAACATCAATTTACGTCTGGTAGTAAATTAGATTTCCTTTAAATTAATAATTATTATTGAAGTCTGTAACGTCCACCATTTTGAAGAAATTTGCGGAAACTATATTTTTACCTATTTTTAAAACTTTGACCTTTGTTGCGCGACCTCGTAATGTTGACCGATTTTGTTCAAACTTTGTATGTCGTCTTCTTTTATCACCAAGAAACAGAAAATCCACAAAGTCGCTAACATTTCAAACATTTGAAAAATAAGAACAACCCTAATGTACACCAACCAAAATGTCAACTTCTTTTTAAATAAATCTTATAGACAACATTAAATATATCCATAGATGTAAAATAACATTTATTGATGATATATTTAAAAAGAAAATAGGGGAGGACAGTTATATCAATAATAATAATAAAACAATGAAGATATATATATATATAATTGAACATTATTTTACGAAGTTCGTAAGGGGCAGATCGTTTATAGGATGACGTGGTAGTGTTTTGTTTCAACACTCAAAGTTAGTATTTGTATTAATATAGAAAATAAATCTCATAAAAAGAATTCAAGATTTCGTATTGCTCACAATTTGGGCGATGACGCCGCCTGCCTGAAAGACCTCAATCTCATAATCGTTGTCTACACGAAGAACAGCCTTGAAGGCGTCCTTCTTCCCTTCAATGAAGACGTCCACTAGCTCCTTGGGGCGCAGATCCTTCTTACCCAGATCGATTCGCAGGGCCTCCATCCCACTAAGGGAAGTCGTATGTGATGCTCGTGATTTGTAGTGGAAGGATCCCTGTTTTGACGAGATTAGAGCGGTAGGTGGGGTCAAAGGAGACTGCCAGTACGGCCCGTACGCCGAGAAGAAATGGTCCACGCGTGGCCCAGTCACGTGAGGTACCACGACCAAAGTTTCTTGCCTCCAAGAACAAATAGGGGAACACCGTCCGCCTTATAGGTTCGGGAGGCCTCGAAAAATAGAAGTCGTGACCCCTGAGGGGATGTGAAGCGTGTAAGGCCCAAGCTTTGGGCTCTGGCCTAGTAAATGATTACGTAGGCGCATATTGGAGAAGGTTCCTCGGATCATGACGTGGTAGTTTCCCCTTCGCGCACCGTAAGAGTTGTATTCTCTGGGAGCAAGGCCCAGGGAGGAGAGATACTCTGCAGCAGGGCTAGAACGCGTAATGCTGCCCGCAGGGGAAATGTGATCAGAGGTGATATTGTCCCCCAGCTTGAGGAGACAGCGCATTCCACTCCAATTCCGAGCATTGGAAGAGATTTCCTTAATATACTCTGGACACTTGATGTAGGATGAGTCCTCTGACCATGGGAATCTCTCCTGTGACTCTGGTACTGGCAGTGCGTCCCAATGTTTGTTCCCCACGGATACCTTGGAGTAGACCCTTCGGAATATTCCGGGGATGACAAACTTCCTCTCTGTCTCCTGTATTTCTGCCCGTGAGGGCCAGATATCCTTGAGGAAGACGGGGGCTCCCGTGTGGGAGTTGTAGCCCAGGGGCTCTTGACGTAGATTCAAGTTAATCCGACCCGCAAGAGCATAAGCAATCACCATGAGGGGTGAAGCCAAATAATTGGCCTTGATGTCCGGATCAAGTCGACCCTCAAAGTTACGGTTCCCTGAGAGGAGTCCTACGCAGACGAGGTTCCCCTGTTTGATGGCCCTCACGATGGAGTCTGGAAGGTTTGGCCCGCTGTTGTATGAACAAGTGGAGCATCCGTAGCCACAATCTCGAAGCCCAACATGTGGAGGTAGGGCATAACGCCGCTCTCTTGGAGGTAAGAAGTTACGACACCGCTTCCAGGGGCGAGGCTCGTCTTTACTACTTTGGCACACTGAGACCGGCCTCCACGGCCTTTTTGGCTAGCAACCCGGCGCCTAGCATGACGGAGGGGTTGCTTGTGTTGGTACAAGAGGAAATGGCGGCTAGTAGAACGGTACCGTGGCCCACAGTGAAGTACTCCCCATCAATATTGACAGAAAAGGCCACATGCCCCTGCCCCTGGGAAAGGCCGTAGCCCTTGGGTCCTTCCTTGAGGAGAAGAGAGGTCTTGAAGTCCTTGGAGATCTCGCTGATGGGAACCTTGTCCTTGGTACGCTTTGGTCCAGAAACGCAAGGTACGATGTCAGAAAGATCGATCGTAATCACTTCCGAAAACTTGATGCTCCCCTCATCATTCTCATCGCGAAACATCTTCACGGTCTTCATGTACTTCTCCACGGTCTGAATGTGGGAGGATTCCCGTCCAGACTGTGCCAGATACTGAATGGTGACGTCATCTATGGGAAAGACCCCACAAGAGCCCCGTACTCAGGGCACATATTGGCAATGGTGGCTCGATCCGCCACGCTCAGCTCCTTCAGACTTGGCCCAAAGAATTCCACAAAAGCCCCATTCACGCCAGCAATCCTTAGCTTCTTCGTGATCATGAGCACAAGGTCCGTGGATGTGGAGTAGTTAGATATCTCGCCTTGAAGCCGTATGCCACCACACGTGGCAGTCTTAGTGTGACGGGATGCCCAAACATAACGGCCTGAGCGTCCAGCGTCCCGACGCCCCAGCCAAGAACCCCAAGGCCGTGATGAGCGTCGTATGCGAGTCTGTTCCCACAACCGAGTCCGGGAAGAGGAGCCCACCCTGACAGGTGACGACGCGGGCTAAATACTCTAGATTGACTTGATGCATGACCCAGAGCCGGGTGGGATGACCGTTATGTTTTTGAATGCAGAATTGACCCATTTGAGGAAGGAGAATCGCTCTTGGTTCCGTTCCATCTCCGCGGATTGGTTCTTTCGGAGTGAGTCTGCCCAGTAGGACATCTTTTGGTGGAAAGGGCAGATGTCGTCTTGGATGGAAGACCTGGGTGTCGCTCGGGGGGAGGGACTTGGAAGAAGACGAAGAAAGAGAAGAGGAGGAGGAGAAGAGGGCAGAAGGCATCCATGTGAGGCTTGCTGGTAGCTGGACATGGATAAAAGCGGGAACTGCCCCATAAACGGCAGGGGGAGGCGAAGAGATGGAGAAGAAAGGGGGGGGGAAGGTGGAGTGAACGATGATGGTTGGGCCGGGGTTGGCGGCATTGGGGAGGAGGCATGGGGTGCTGGGGGCACCGAAGAACAAGGATTTGCCGCCGTGTTGGATGCCGCCATCTCAGCAGAAGCCATTTGTTGCTTGATTTGATTGTAGTCCACTTGGACGCAGTGATCCCGACCAAATCTGCTGGACACATGCTGTCCACAGACTCAAAGCCCCCACCGGACTTCACAACGCTCTCACGAATGGCCGCGAGGTCATCAAGGCCGGAACCCCCGTAAAGTCCTGGAGAAGAACGCGTCCTGGATGAAGAGGAGCTCATCTTCTTCCTCTTCTTTCATCCTCTTCTTCTGGTCCTCCTGGTCCTTCCACCTGAGAAGACGTTCCCTCACATCACGCCAAACCCCAGCCGTCCGTCCGCCTTCAGCACCCTTGCGAACGGCGCACTCCAGGAGGGACGCGCAAGGAGTAAGGGAGACTCTCATAGCCGGGGACTTCGGTCACATCATAATACTTGTAGCTCCTCTCTCCCAGACGGAAGTCTCGGAGGAGATCGCCCATGCTATTAGGTTCCAAGGAGAGGATAAGATGAGGAGGAGAATAAAAACTGATCAAACGTCAGTCACTCCATTGCAATAACAGAGAGAGAGAGAAAGAGAGACACAAAGAAACGCACAGAGAGCTACGAAGGAAGAAGAAAAAGAAACTAAGAATAAAAGACAAGTGGGTGCGACGTAAATAAAAGGATCACAGGGAAAAGGGATACATAATTACATGGACGTGACGTCAGTGAATAAAACCTATTTGTAATATCAATACGATATTATATTAAACTATTACAAGTGAACCGGAACGTTGTATTGGCAAACATAGGCGTATGGAGGCAGGGGGCAGGGGGCAACTGCCCCTAATTCGGTTGAGTTCTCAATTCGGGCAAATTGGTTGAGGTATTCGGTATAGAAAAAAATATGAAATTATGAAAGCAACCGGATTTTTCATTAAAACCAAATAAATTTAATATAATAATAGTATGTAATTACCATAAAAATATTAATCTACATAGCTTTCTTCAATCGATTATTTTTCACCGATTTAACAGTTCTTGTTAAAATTCGGGCAAATTGAATGCTGCCCCCCTCAAACCAAACATCTAAGGGTGTTACGGCACTTGAAATATTGATTTAACAAGTACCCTTAACAATAAAACTTAAATTTGCAGTTTAACGGCAAAGAACAAATGGTCCCTGACCATCACATAAATAGAATATGATGTCCGTCAATAGATTTGAATAAAATATTTATGTGGTTAAAATATGACAATTAGCTGTTCTAAATGGTTAACAAAAATGCATAATGGGAGAAGAGAGCCTCAATCATGATTATATATGAATAAACTACAGTAATATAAATATATATCTTCATTTTGTGAACTATATTTATCTCTTATGCTTCAAAAGCCTCTTTCAAAGGATTTTATTTGAGCCACCTTAAGTCAATGACGTCATAACTGACTGACATTTATATTTATCTACTATCTGCACCCTGTTGGCTAGTCTTTGATGGAGACTGTCTCTTTAAATGTAAAAGAAAATAAGACAAAACAATAATAAAAGGTGTGAAGAGAAGCGTAACTTCGGACAGTTCCCATTTAATGTCTGAAGTAGATATTATTCTTATTTATATTTCTGTTTGGCTTTTGAAAGAATTTATGTAATATTGGCTATAGAATATTTAGATAATACTTTGTTAACTCTTATTTTATAACTAATAAAAATATTCAGTCAATATTAGTATGATATTTGAATGAATCTATATGAAATGTATATGAATGGTCGTCAATGCAATATATAGATATTTGTGTTCATATATGACCTCCACGACACATTTAGATACTAAGATATAAAAGCACATTGATAAGAGGTCATTGAATAATATGGAAGTGTCCGATATTTACGTATTTCTTACCTCAGACACAAGGCATGGGCAAAATAATGGGCAACTGGATTCTTAAACACTGCGTGTTTGTTTCTTTTACGCTTAAAGTACTATTCTGAGAGGAAGCTAATATTATATACTTTTTATTTACTTCAAGTAGTACAACTGGTTTGTATACTATCAACTAAATAATAGTCATCAGTAGTATACCAGACACTTCTTATTTTACACATATTATAATTGAGTCTTACTGCCCGAGATTCAATCCGATATTTTGCCATTCATAACATTTTTTCAAATTAAGCAGTGCAGTAACTCTCGGATACAATTAATTCATACTTCTTTACAGCGTTAGTAACATATTCACGGGTTGAAAGCTGCTATAAAAGGAGCCATTAACTATATTGTAAATAATTATCATGTTTATCTTTTTTGAAAAAAAATATTATTACTATTATCGTATGTGAGCTCGATTATTATAAAATTAGTTCTTTATAACTATCTGCAGGTTTATTCTTGCAAACAAAATAATCACTCTACCCCAGAGCCATATGTGCCATTAAAAAAACTTCAGTGGCATAACTGTCAATTATTAATAGCAAAATTACATTGATTAATAGTATTGCAGTACGTAATAATGATATTATGCGATTTATAGATTAGTTGTGTACTCACAACAAATATTTTATTTAACTCAGTCATATCCTGGTTAGCAAGTACTGATATTTGACTGACTTTTTAGCAGGGTTGTTTGATTTAAATCAGGCCGATTTAAATCATGATTAAATCGCGATTTAAATCAAGTGATTTTCCATTAAATCATTGATTTAAATCAATTCATGTTTTTTTTCAATAAATTAAATTGATATTTCATTTTATGCTTCTAATTCTCAATGACAGAAACAAACATTTCATGTCCTGTCTTCTTAATAGTAGAGCAGTGGCCTTTTTCATTATATCTATAGCCTCAGCCTATAGGCCTATATCATATTAAGCTTTGAGTTAGGATTATTTGATTTAAATCAAGCAATTGGATTGCGATCTAAATTAAGTTTTTTTTCCAAAGACATTTTATAATCAATGATTAAAATCAAGTCATGTTTTATCAAATAAATTGTTTATTACTGTACAATGTAAATGGAAAGTTACGCAGTTCAATTTGACAATTACAGGAACGAGTTATTAATTGTCAGTCTTCTTGCTCTTCTAAATCTTTCTAATAGCTTAAGATTTGATGAACATATTTAACAATTTGCTTCTATTCTGCTTGTACAATATGAATGAAAAAGTAAACTCAATTAAATTGACAATTACAGGAACGAGTTATCAATTGTCCGATTGTCTTGCGCCTCCTTTTTCCAAGCGTACCTGCGCGTCCTAGATTCGAGAGTGACCCATCTTGTAGTCATCTTTGATCAGCCGTTGGCAGCTCCACCCAGTATTTATTGGCATTCTTATTAAAATGAAATCATAAGTAAGGCAACTAGAATTTAATCAAAGACAGCATTTAAAGTCCCTGAGTAATAGGTAGGCTATAGTATATTGGGCATGTTTTAAAAGTGTACAATTTAAAGTATGGACAAAATTTACACATTGAAAAAAAGATTTTTGGTTAATAAAATATGGTTAACAATTAAAATAAAAAAATCTGATTTAAATCAAAAAAATCCGATTTAAATAAAAAAATCAACAACCCTGCTTTTTAGTGATGTTATTAATTTTTGTCAAAACATAATACTTCTCATAGTTTTTCACGTACACAAAATAATATCTTTTACGGCTATTATTGCTGTGTATTTAAAGTAAATATATTCTTGTTTTGGGCCAGGGATTACTTTATACCCGACACGAGATAGAAAGAGAAAAACTGCTCAAGGGAGGCATCATGCCATGCCATGTGGAAGTTAATTGGCTGGAGATGGACTCTTGCAGGCAGACAAAGTATTTCATTTCCGAGGCCTATCTTGTGAAGAGATGTACCATTACAGGAGGGCTTCCATGACACGAATAGTCTCCTGGCTAGTGGCCACATAACCAAATGGATATCTTCACCGAATGGGAAGGTCGGAAACTCCAACTGCGAGGAGGACGATGAAACTCCAATTCATCTAATGTACGATTGTCCATGGACACGAATTGGAATGGACGAACTTTTTAAAGACGGGAGGGAGAGGAAGAAAACGCTGGAGGAGTTTCTTTTAAATACTTATAATTCTTTGTACAAATTTAATTAATTTAAAAACCAAATAAGTATTCCTAGACAATTAACTACTGGATTAAGTTCCGGTGGTGGTGGGGCTGATCTAGGATACAAATAAACAAATAAATGATTCGTTATTTATTTAATTAAAAAACAAGGACAAGGGATACTTTATACCCGACATGACACAGAGAGAAAAAAATGCTGTCGATAAGAAAACTTAGACAACTTCCTTGCATTTCTCCGGCATTTCTTTGATTATAGTATCAATTAATCACAAACCTCTCCTTATTTTCTATTATTATTAAGCTGTTCGGTGTTATTATTATTGCATTAGACTAAACGGCTTAATTACTTCTATTCTGGAGGAAGAACTTTGATACGGAGTTCCCTCCATTGTCCGGTGTACTTATTCCACAGGAATCGTGGATGAGGAACAAACCTGACGTTTAAAAAAAAATATAATAGCTTTTTAAAGAAATAAAACTAGCAGTTTTTTTTGTAATGCGTTATAATAAACAGCTTGAGTCCTTCTATTATTCATATAAGGGTTCCATCTCAAGAATAGAAAAATTCAAGTTGTTAATGATAATGCAAAAATAATAATATCAACAGCTTATTAATAATAGAAAAAGGGAGATATATGTGATTATTTGATAATATCATAAAAAGAAAAACCGAGAGATACAAGAAAGGAGTTTAGGACTACCACCCCCTGACAATCTCCCTCGGACTTTACCCCCGTACCATTTCCCCCCCCCCCCTTTACTAATATTCTTATCTCTCCAGTCCACTTATGAAGTTAACTATGTTTCTTTTGCAATAGTATTTGAAACCTATGTTCCTAATATCGGTCATATGTTTTTATGACCGATATTAGGAACATAGTTACATTTTTACAAGCTTATAAAATTAAACTCAAAAATGTGCACATTAATACTCAATAAAGCTATTTTGACATGATAAACTGGGCCCAAAAGCAGTTTCCTTTAAAATGCATTTTATACAAAGTGTCGATAACACAAAAAATTAATATCAATACTTCCGGACACAAAAATGCGTCATCAGATTTTCCTTATGCATAAGTGATTTATTCCTAGAACCTAATTTATGATTTGCAATCGTTTTGTTATGAGTATTCGTCAATGTCATGTTATCAAGGAATACTAGAAAGCTAGCTTCTAGTATTCCTTGCATGTTATGAATCAGCTGTCATGCGTCCAGACTCTCCTACTCTGCGGCTCTATATAGTCTTCTATCATAATTTGTAATTATTTTGCACAAAGAACTAGTCCCTTATATTCATGTAATACAGGTGGAAGCACTTATGTTCACTCCATGTAGTGCTGATGAAATACAAACCTTTGATTGGGTGAGTTGAAAATAAAAGGAATCTCTTGGACTTATCAAGTTCTATCGCTTGATAAATATTCAAGATACAATCATAATTCATGAAAAGAAGAAAAAAATTTTTTGACTATCAACTACTTATATTTCATTCAAAAGTACTGGCACATTCTTTTGTCAGGATTCGACGTGTTGTTGAGATATTAGGAGGAAATGGCCGAGGAAATACAGCCTAGGAAGAAATGGCCCAGTACAAATGACCCCAAGATAGAAAAAATAAATTGATGGCACATGAAAGCATGTCCCAAATAAATATTTGCTTACTATAATAACAGCAAGGAAATCATTTATTTGTAAATGGTAAAATATTTTTTCGCCAGTAAGAACTAAATTTTATGAGAAATAGTATTTGAACAATACTCAGTTATTCCCTCAAATATTTGCATATCCATGCACTTAGGCCATTTCTTTTATGCATCATCATTTCCTTTCTATCTTGATTCATTTCTCGTGGTTGTTTTTGAGGGGCCATTTCTTCTGGACACCGTTGTTGAGTAAAAAGTAGAAGAAGTACAAACTTCAAGTTCTGGAACTTGAAGAGTATGCCTCTATTACAAAAGGATTCACAGTTTAGTAAAATTAAGTTACCGTATGGTTGTAATTATTCTAATGCAGACTCCCAAGTCTCCCCGGAAGATGGACAGCGATAGAGCTATTTTCACAGGAACGTTTTAAAACGCACGCCTATATAACATAGGGGGGGATAGAGGTCATGTTTATATAAGGCGTGCGTTTTAACCCCGTTTCCTGTGAAATAGCTCTATCGCTGTCCCTCTTCCGGGAGAGGGAGTCTGCTAATGTAAAGCAAGAGATAAGAACAAGGCGATCAGAACTGCATTAATTAAAAAAACTCATGACTAACTTTTTTATGATAAACACACGCTCAATATTTCAAAAACCAATCATTCTTTGATATTAAACACCCAGCAAAAGCTCACTAGAATCGTGGGGATAATAATATTTAAAAACCGGATTGGCTACAAATGAGAGCTCTGTGAATGGGTACCTTTTTCATGATGTTCAGAGAAATGGACCAGGACATTACGGCCTAGGAGGAAATGGGCCTGGAAGAAATTGTAATTGTAATAAAAGTTTTAGTTATATATCTTTTGCTGATCTTATACCTTTTCATATAAACTTAGGCCTTCTGTACATAAAAGTACATACTCTTACAAATTGTTTGATTCCTTTGTATGATATTTTTTATATTTTAAGTCATGCCTTCCCAGGATCATATGAAATATAAGAATTAAGGAGCTTAAAAGGCTGTACAAGTAGAGTTCCACCAAGTTTAATTATCAAAATGTAAACCTTTGATGTCCTATATTCTATTAACGTCCTGTTCGTTCTACAAAAAATATTTCTTAAGAGTTTTTTCAACAGCCAGAACAGCCATATTTAGATCTCAAACATAGAATTTGAGTTAAAAAAAGACTTGAGCTCTAAGCTATATATAAACCAGGCGAATGTTAAGAAAAACCACATTTGATGCATTTTGATTTTTCTACTGTCATTTTAGAAATTCACCATGATCCCTTTGTGATTTGTATAACCTTTTAATAAAGAAGTAATTTTTCTAAAGTCCTAGTGCTCTGTAATATGAGATCCCTTTTTATCGGACACATATTTTAATTTGTGATCATTATATCTTATTGTACCTACTGCTTTATCTTTTACAATGTGTTTGGCAAACAAGCAATATATTTATAGTGCCTTGATGAATAGTATGTAAGTCATTAATCTAATCAACATCAAAGCTCATGATGCCTTTCATATATCCATATATACCAAACTCAAAGGCAAATTGGTATCAATATGGCTTAGGGCCTTTATTTTTATCTATCACATAGGTATTAAAATCACATACCATGGTTTAGTAGTATTTAGGCAACTGGAGAATATAACACCACAGTTTTAGAAGAACAAAAAAAAACAATATCGGAAACAGACATAGAGGAATAAGGTGAAGTCACTAGTATGAATATAAATATCAATATTAATTTTTTAGCTGAACAAAATACAACTTCTTAAAAAAGTCGAAAATTTAATATATCTTAAAGAAACTCTTATATTAATTCTTACTTTGAAGTTAATACGTTTGTTATTCACTCACATTTAATTATTTCATGAAAGTCGCTGTATTTGCAGTTCTTAGATATTCTATTTATACTTAATCAATCTAAAAAAACTTCTAAACTAAAATGTTTCGTTATATTTTTCACAGAAATTTTCTTAAATATATTAAGTTTTATGTTAATCGTTATTTGCAATATATATATATATATATATATACTTATCCACTGATTTAGTTAAATATTGCATAAATAATTTTAGTTTTCTAAATGTAAATTTATGATTTTTAGTCTGTTTATATGAATAAAATATCGAATTAAAAAAGGATTTTTATTGGGCTGCGTTTCTTTGATTTCGGAAGAAGATATTATAAGAATAGAAGGGGTTCACTTATTTAGAGAATATATTGATATAAGGGAATATATCCAATATTTGACAAAACAAACTACGTTTTTAATGAGATACATTTGCAATTTTTTTCTCAAATATGGTAAATGCTCGATACGGATATATTTAAGGACAATGATATATGAATGGTGAAAAAATAGATCTTTAATTAAAAGATACATATAATTATGATGAAATCATCCTAACAGTACCATTGCTTTAAAAAATGTTCGTTGTACCCAAGATATATGAATATAAGGCATGTTTATTTCAATCATATAAATTTTCAAAATAATATCCTCAGGTCATTCTTATAAGTAATATGCAGAGCTGCGATTACCGAATGTATATCGGTATTCGATACTACTGACGGTAGATTTCAAATTCCGAACCGATTATACGATATTCGATAGAAACTACCAAATACCGTACCGATTGTCAATCGGTACGGTATATTTGAAAGTATGAATTTTGTGGCATTCACATAGAGACATAAGATAAAGAGAGCTTATTCCCTTCAATAGCAGATAAACATCGTTCAACTGTCGCTTTGCCCAACATAAACAAAGTATTATAATTTGTGAAGCGCTTTGCCCTTGTGTGAAGAACTTGAACTTTGCAAAATAAATAAACATCTTCAACTTAAATTATAGAGCAGATGCATAAATAAATTCAATATGCAATGCATGCATTGAATACTAGAGTACCTGAAAGTGCATTTAACATCGGACAATAAGAGACAGTAAATGAAAAAATCTATAGCCTTCCATTCCTACAAAATCCAAGTACATATGTAATTTATATACGATTAGTATGTATTAAATTTCAAATGATCGGTTATAAATTATAACAAATTATGTACTTAATTGTCCTTTGCTATAAACTGTCCGATATTAATGCGTATGAAGAAGTCACATAGCAGATACATAAATGAATTTATCTCTCTTTCTTATCTACCGCACCGTATATTGATCGATACTGTAGATATATAATAAAATCTACCGAATACCGATATCGATCGGTAGAAGGTATACATATACCGAATAACGAATCGGCGGTAGATTTTTCTACCGATTCCCAGCTCTGGTAATATGTATAGTAATTTTTCTGTTGCCAGTTTCTTGTCTAAAATAGATCTCATACGCATTAGATGCTTTCAATACATTTTAAACTTCAGGCATATTTAATTTTGGCAACATGCACTCGTTAGAGTATTGGGAATCTATATAGTAATAAATCGACTCATGAATTATGCTTTTATTGTTAGTACATGATATAACAAGAGTATACTGAAAAAAAAAATCACATCTATGGGAGAAAGGAACAAATACCATTTTTGTCGGTTCCTCACTGTGCATCGATTGAAAGAAAACGAGGATGAATAATGATAAAAAGGAGTTGGTATATCAATTCAGTTCGGTATTATTTTATTCGTGGAAGTGTAAACGTCAACTCTGAGCTAATAATGCCAATCATTAAAGCACTATTAGTATTTTATTAGGGGCAATTATATTTATAATAAACGGCCATCTCCTTACCGTACATGATTGATTGAAAGAAAAGTAAAGTAATGAATGAATACGTAGTTGGCATATTAACATAAAGCATAACTTCCTAGTGTTAAACAAATAAATTGTCTCATGGACACATGTCATTTTATGTATCCTTTGAATAGACTCCTCTAATGTTAATGAACATAGCACTACTCATACTCAGGGAAAGTATATGTGCTTATTATTTATTTAATCATACTGACGATCAATGGATCATCACTCTGACTATAAAAGGCGGAAAAAAATAGGAAATGGATTTATCTAAAGTGTTAAAGTAAAGTAGCGCATGCATAACATAAAATCCTTCCTTTTTTCCCAAAAAGAATTGGCCGAAATTTTAGTTCTTCTTTAGTCGTAAGGGGCGCTGCTTTGATACTAGAGCTCTTTCAAATAATAACAAAGTCCTTTTATTATTTATACTCGCGTATTTGGCCGCCCTCGGCGCCCATATGTTCACCCTTCGGGTATGGGTAGGTTTTAGAGATAGTTTGTGAGTGAAACAGACCTTAAAGAATATTAGAGAGGAGAGAGAAAATAATTTTCTGTTTTGTACAAACATTCCTCATAAAAAGTTTGACTTTGTACAAAGAATATGTTTTAAGTCACTTGAGATGCTTTTTTCTTTTTCTATTTCCCAACTCCTCCTCCTCTTTTTCTTTTTTCCTTTCTTACCTTGAAAAGTAGGTAGTTCAAATCAGACAAGGTCTGATTTTTTTCCATTTATGGTCCCATCACTTTGCAAATAGTTTATTAGGTCCGTATTGACCCAAGGATTCCATAGGTACCTTCAAAGTTCAAATCTGACATAAATGTGGGAGGAGATAGCGTGCGGACATAAAGACGGACAGAGATTGGTGAATTAGTATATAGATTTGGAATCTCGCACAATGTTGTAGTGATTTGATATATTTCAAATCATCAAACTTAATCCTTTTAAACCGGTTTAAATAGGATTGTGACGTAATTTTATGGACTAGCGACATCTAACGTTAAATAAAATAACCAAAATTTGGACCATTTTTTTGTTTACTTTTTCCTTGCATGCCCTACTTTACTTTAACGCTTTAGATTATCAACTGAATAAAATATGTGCATTGGTGAATTTTTGAGAATTGCCCTGATGATATCCTCATTTTTAATGATGGAATCATAGAGTAATATTATTATTATTGACATCCGCCTAAGGTATTTTAAATCGTCAGGTCTCTTGGTTTGCCCAACACTTGGAGTCTTTTTAGGCCTTATAAGTATGCAGAAATATCCCCAGTCAATATATAGACTTAGCAACGAGTACAAATTCCAATCCCTGACTGACTTTGGCGCCTCGCATATCTTAAAACTGTTTGACTCTGCAGTCTTGGAATGACTTAAATCATATTTCATTCTTCAGTGTTTTTTATTAGTTTTGCTGGAGCTTAAGGATTTCATACGAGACATAGTCAAAAATGCTGAAGTGACAAAAAAACCGTGATAAAACCTTGAATAAGTGTTATTATATATAAATAATTTATGAAAAGTTATTTATGTACTTATGACGTCACATAGGATGTGTCAAAACAAGATTTAAAAAGGGAGGAAACAGTTCAAGGCTTTGGCTGCCTAAATATAGTTCGGAAGAACACTTTAGGAAGGTTGTATTGTTCGTTTTAGCCTCATAGATGATATAGGTTTTCAAGTATAATTGTCAATAAAAGGACAATACATTTTACACTTGGAGTGCCTCAAAATAATGATTTGCCAATTTTCCTCTAATTATATACGAATTCCAAATAATATAAAAAAGTTAACAATGATCACTCCATGTTATCAAATATCTACTCATGCTACCATTTATCTTATTCTCTACATCAATAGAGATTTACAATGACGTCAGAGACATACTTTTATTGCTTTGGTTATTACTTCGACGATGGAAGTCATTCAGTCTCTTCTATGAATGTTAATTATATGCATGAATCTATCATAATAAAATTGACTTTAGAGAAGATTTAGATATAAATCTATTTCATATTTGATGTCACAGTAAGTACTAATCATACGCCTTAACAGTTCACCCAATTACTTGTAGTACCTTTAATGTTTTGACAGTGAAACAAAAAAAAACATATAAAAACAAAACTTTACTTAATCATAAACTTATCTACGTCATTAGTTAAGCATATTGTTGAAACGATAAGCATAATATATAAATGAATGAACTCATAATATTTTATGTCGCTTGGCGTGATTTTTGACGCACAAAATTAAAGAAATAATATCTAATAATAATAATCTAACAGCTTACATCTAATACTTATCTTTTTCCTTAATTAAATGTAGTGAAATTCATTTAAATGAATCCGGCCTTTGGATGGGTTGGGTACACTAACAAGTTGATCTAATCAAATAAGCAGGCACTTTTTACTTAACATTTTGCTAGCTTAGTCTTAGTGAGGTAATAATTTTAGACACTGTAAAATATTTTTTTACTATTTTATTTTTAAAAGATCTACCAAAAACATCTAAATAATAGAAAGACAATATTTTAAAGTTATTATGTTGTCAAATTTATTTATAATAGCCATATTAATTATAATTACATAGATATTCATATATCTTTGTACAATATTATTTTATTTCACAGACCATAAAATAAATGTCCACCAATGATTCACTTAGTGGCCCACCATTGCTGCATCAGGATAATACATGTTCCCTTATACGTCAGGTAATACATGCTAAAAAATAAAGGGCAATCCAATAAAAACAGCATTTGCACCAGGCCATTTTTCATTTCTTCACTAAACATTGTCATGTGATAATTGTTTTTAACGAAATTTTCACAGCTTTCATCTTAATGTTCCATTAAAAAAAAACTTTGTTTAGCGAGTCGGAGGTCAAATAACGAAGTATTATGATATGGTTTTATAAATGATCTACTTTTATTTTTAGTAAGATCAACATTTATTAAAGATTACGTTTCTTTATTATTTTTAACTTAATAGTTCCAAAAAAGGAAATTCAAGGCCTA
>CP045906.1:12059494-12087898 GCA_013387185.1 Caligus rogercresseyi | reverse complement strand
AAAAGCATTAGTTTGCATGCATAAGTTGTCATTAAATCGATATATATATATATATATATATACATATATATATATTATATACGAGGTTGTTTCGGATAATGATGCGAATCAGTTTATATCTTGAAAAATATTGCATTAATCTTCTAAATCATAGACTTAAATTAAAGCTCAGACAAATTGGATTGGTTTCTTTCTTATGTATCAAAACCGATTTAGAACTTTGTTTTTTATGAAAATCAAGCTTTTGTTTTGTTATTTTGTAACATTGGGTCAAATTTTCACAAAAAAGAGAGAATGTTGCGCATCCACAAGTTCGTCGAGGACCTCGCCAATGCCAGGAAGACTCCAAGGAGATCAAGACCATGGTCGACACGGCATTTGAGGTCAACAGCATCTCCCAAAGCCAAATCTACCGCATTTCAGCATTAGTTAAGGCTGGGAAGGACTCTTCAGACAAGAGGAGCACTAACGGGAGGAGGAAGGTCCGTACCGACGACTTTATTGAGGCTGTGAGGGTGTACGTGGAGGCCGACCGTCGGGTGACAATGGAGGAACTGGCTATCAAGTTCGAGACGTCGATCAACACCATTTTCACGTCCTCCATGACGATCTTGGGCTCTAAATCAAGTCAGCAAGATGGATCCCCAAGATGCTCACAGAGGATCACAAAATGAAGAGAGTGAGGTGCGCACAAGCCTTCTTGAAACTCAATATCAAGGGAAGAACAGAAAACAGATTGTTCTCAGCTCCATCGACAACTGCGGCGTGATCTTCCAGCACTATCTCCCGGTGAGGACCTCCGTCACCGTGGCCGTGTTCAAGGATGTCATGAACATGTTTTAAAGAAATTCAAGGAGAAGTGACCTGAAATGGCCAATAGAGACTGGTACTTCCACTTCAACAATGCTCCGTGCCACATGGCAAATAGCACGAAGGAGTTCTTAGCCAAGAAGGGGATCAAGGTCATCGATCATCCACCCTACTCTCCTGACCTTGCCCCTGCAGACTTCTTCTACTTCCCAGTCATGAAAAGATGCTCGAGGGCGTGGAGATCGTCGACAAGAGCGTCCAGAAGGAGTGGACCCGGGTCGGGAGGACCATCCCGGAAGACAGGTTCCGTGAGGCCTTCAGGAAGTGGGTTGAGAGAGGTGGTAGAAATGTATTCGAATCGGCGGAAGTCATGAGGAAAAAGATTTGTTTAAGTTGTTTTCGTTATAATTAAAATTATATTTTATGATATATTTTTTTTCCGCATATTTATCCGAAACAGCCTCGTATATATATATATATATAATTATATATATATATATATTGAAGAATCCCTGAGATACTGCTTCTTCTAGATTTCCGAGTCCAAGAGACGTTTAGAAGGAGGTTTTATGAGTGGAGTATCCTAAGTCATCCGAGACACCGGAGGAGGGTGGATGGAGGGTAGAAATAGGTCTGGTCTGAGACTTCAGTATATTTTCGTTCCTTCGTCATTCTGAAAGTGACTACGTTTTTATAGAAAATAAACTTTCCTAAAATTTAAAAAACATTTCTTAAAAAAAGTGATGACGTTTTTTTAAGAAATATTTTAAATATATTTTAAAAATGAACGAAAATATCAAAGTACTGGCCCGGTGTTTTTAGACATCGGGCCGGGAAGTTCCAAAAACCAGCCGAGATCGGGCCGGTTACAGCGGTCGTTTCCTGATATATATATATATATATATATATAGATATTATATATATATATATATATATATATATATATAATATTATATAAATATTATCATTTTCAAATTAAATATTTTTCTGAAATAAATCATAGACTCAGTAGGATCTAGATTACTTCTTTCACTAAAGTGTCGTCGATTTTAATCAACACCCAGATAAATAGGCATATTATTATTACCATCATCAACAAAATTCACTAGATCAGTTATTCTCAACCTTGGGACCACGAGATGATTTCTAAGGGTCGCCAAGTGATTCAGGAAAACTCTAAATACGCAAAAGTAATATGATGCCCGACCGGGCGTTAAAGACAACAAAGATTCGTCTGAAAGTAGCATTTTTTTGTCAATTTATTAAAAAAAAATATTCTGAAGTATGATCATCAGTGCTTGTCTGATTTATTATATCCGACATACGTTTTATCGATCAAGTGTTGTTTCAGCATCACGGATTTTTGAGGGGGGTCGCGACTTTATAGGGTTGAGAGAACCACTGCACTAGAAAACTGATTGGACGCCTACAGTACCATAAGAACAAATATACAAAAAAAGAACCCTCCTTGAATACAGTGGCGGACAGACTAAATCTCAATATGTATGGCACTGATGATAGTTAGATATCTGTTGTTGGACTTTTAAGATTAAAAAAAAACACGAAAAAAAAAAATATCCCTTAATTATTTTATAGTCATATGTCTTCCGTACCTTTATTGTAGTATAATTTAATGTTGTGAGGAAGTTATAATATTAACTTATGACTTTATACATAACCTCTTATCCTCATGTTCATTTTAGCTAATCAGGATCCCCTTAGGATATTATCCAAGCTCTCCTCCCCCCTAAAAAATGATGCATTATAAAGATGTCTGCATTTAATGAGATAAACAATTAATTGTAAATATTAACATCAATAGCCAATACTTTTTTATACACTTCCCCTCCTCCTACTGATATAATAAAATATCCGAAAATATTAAATTTTCAATGTCTATGCATCCATCTCTTTTTTTTTTGCTTTTCTTCAGCTTCACATCTTTTCATTAGTCATTTTTAATCTTCTTACATATTGTGCATTAAAGGGAGTCTTTAAGAGAAGAAGAAGAATCGTCTTTGAAGAATGGTATGCATATAAATATGGATGAATTGTTACTGATGGTATTGATTTTTTTTGCTTAGTCTGTAAGGCACTCGGTCACGTTCAGAGTTCAATAAATAGATTTTCAATGCTGCCCTAAATTTGTGAACAGGGAGAGGAATAATAATAATAAAATAAGGTCGTTTGCATCAAAATCATGCAATACTTTTAATTCAAGAAGAGAAAATACATTGCCGGCTTTTTATATACTTTCTCATTTATAAGAAAATTTAAACTTGTTAAAAGCATCTCAATTCATCTATATTCATGCCCAATGGGAGACTCAAAATGACGATAATGCAGAATACTATTTTTTATTATTCCTCATTGACACTGATTAATATGGTCCTACTCATTGTTAAATATATGGTTCTATGGACAATTAGTGTTCATCAGAATATGGTGCCTTTAAGTCAATATGTATTCACAAAAAGAAAATCAATCAACAATGCAATTAGTAAACAGATGAACTGTTGTGAAAGTAGCTTTCAGATGAAGAAGGAGACCTCTTGAATGATATTAGGACATGGAGCAGCTCACCCACATAATAATTGCTCTACATATAGTTTGTATTGGCAAATAGGAATTAAGGCAAGATGGATAAGACAAATCATTAAAAAGCTTCAAATTACAGAGTGAAGAAAAAAATAAATCAATTTATTCCTTTATATATATATATTATGAGTATAATTTTTATATGTTTAGACAACGTTCTGCTTAAGAGACTCTTGGTATTATTTTTTTGACAGAAAGGGTTGGGAAAAAAGAGAAAAAGATGGAGAGTAAGAGAGATTGATTAAAATAAAAGGACACATAGAGAGATAACACTATGCAACAAAAAAAATCGCCACGGCCCAAAACTTTCAAAAAATTGATTCTATGGGTCCAGGCAAGATATAATTGCTATTTCGAACAATGGGATTTTGTTTATGGCCACAATTAAAATTTTAAAATTTCCATGTTTTAGGCCAATGGTACATACGGATCTATGATTTCAGGGACAAGGCAGCAATTAACAATAATGCATTACCAATACAATTCGAAGAAAGATCCTAATAAATCTTTGGTAAAGTAATATTTCCAAAACACTGATTGTGTAATGAGATAATTTGCATATAGTCGTAAAAATGGGACCAAACGGCACTTTCACGTTACGATAGTATATCACTCATGGACAATTTTTCAACTGCCAAAGTTTATTTACATACGTGCAGGATTAGAATAGCCATCGAGACCATTAGAACCATTAAAAACGACTTATTATCGATTAATTGACAAAAATCATAGGCACCTATGCTCTCATATCTATGAGCATCATTCTAAAGGTTCTTGGATTGTTAAAATTTTCTTCGTCCTAACAAAGGATTAATATCAATATCTATGATATTTAGAAAAGAAAATGGAGTTATAAAGTAAAAAAATATGTTTTTGGGAGGTTGCAAAAAATGCCTTTTCTTATTCCTAGTTATGTGCCACCACCATTTATGGAATGTGTTTGTCTATTATCTTCAATCATTAATTAATCATATGCTATGATAAAAAACAAGCTCTTACAATTGACAATGTCTTTATTGATTGTATGTTAAATCCAGCCCTTTAAAAACAAACCATGATGGGAGTTGAGGAAAAAAAAATCCGACAACGATATAAAATTGATAAGGAGAGTAGAATATGAATTATCTAAAAAACATAATGGATAGACCATTCGTTTATTATTATTATAAAAAAGCTATTAATATATGAAGGAAAATTCATTAATCATATATATATAAATAAAAAGGGCCTACAGGTCTATTGGATATGAAAAAACACACAGCCTACGTCATAAAAGGGGTCAAAACAATAATGTAGCCATCAATATATTATATATTGTATGACATGGAGTGCAAACTTATTTATGGCAAAACAGATACAGAAAAAGGAATTGTGTGGACTAACCAAATGCTGGAGTTGACATTAATTGTTTCATTTATACTAATTACATGTCTGTCAATATAGACAATCAATTATTATCATAAAACAAAAATAACTTGAGCAAAAGCAGTGTTTTCAACCTTCATGGTGCCACGTTTTTTTTTATTGTAGCCTCTTTGATTTGATCAAATTTGCAAGCTAGCGTGGAAATTAGTTATCGAACCTCGAATCTTAGAGGTTGGCCAAAAATGACCATCCCCTCTCGGAATGAGTCGAACTGCTCTTATATAGAAAAAAAATAACAGTTCACCAGCTCAAGTAATGGCTCAAAATGGGGCTTCTGTAGAAAAAGAGATAAGTCCTATTGTCCAGCCAAATGCTCAAAATTGCTTTCTTCTAAGAACAATGATCATTATAGTGATTCGTAGACACTTATGCAGAGCGCCCTAAAAAACCTTCTTAGTCCCATTTGGACATGCTAAAAAATATTAATGGCCGCACTAGATCAATGTCTGATGGAATAAGGAACAAGCTTTCGTATGACCTTTCTAAAGGAAAACAACCGAAGAGCTTTGAATCTGAATGAGATGGCAGCTTCTTCGTTCCTGAATGTAAAGTTGGCTCGTAAGTTAAATTGTCTTAGAGTTAGTGAGCCTTATTTCTGATAGGAAAAAACTTTACTGTAATGTATTTCATCTCATAAACTATAAACCTATAAACAGCTAAATTTATTTATTTGTTAGACATCCATTCTACAGTATCGCCAACTGTCCTGATCTTGTGCTTTTTGTATCGCAAAAGCATAACTGTTATTACCTCCGCCGAAGGAGGTATTGTTTTCACTGGCGTGGTTTGTGGTTTGTTTGTTGTTGGTGTCAGCAGGATAACTCAAAAAGTACGGAACGGATTTGGATGAAAATTGTGGAGTTGTTGGAAATGCCAAAAGAACAAGTGATTAAATTTTGGCATCACTGAGTGCAGAATTAGATGCAAAACGAGCTAAATACTAATAAATATTTCAAGTTAGCCTACTCTGCCAATAATGTCGCTGTGCTGTGAAATCGGGTGCCGGGAGCGTCTTCTCTCGAATTTCCGTCGAGGGGAACCCTCCCCCGTCCCTATACGCCGCCCAGTCGTGAAAAATCCGCCTCAGAAGGTCATAGGACCCCGTGACGGCGGAGGTTTGCATCTCTGAGTGAAGATGCCTCTAGTTTTCACTGGCGTTGGTTTGTTGGTTTGTCAGCAGATAACTCAAAAAGTACTGAACGGACAAATGAAACTTGTGGAGTTGTTGGAAATGCCAAAAGAACAAGTAATTAAATTTGGCATCTCTAAGTGCTTTTTTAATATGCAAAATGAGCAAATACTACAATAATAATAATGAAATGGGGTCTCTATTCAGGGAGTAGGAAAGAACAAACGCTAAAAAAAATGTTCATGATTATTGTTCATTTATCAGCTCAGGACTATGTCAAGCCAGTGACGTAGCTAAACTTCTTCTTACCCGTCTTCCCATAATAAAATAACATACATATAATAACGCTAATATTAAGAGCATGATGGAGAAAAGAAAGGAGTTTAAACATCCAGTGACGTTTCTGAATTGACCAATAACAAGTATGACTTCAATGGATTTTTTTTATGATGGCTCTCTCCTCACTCATTATTCACCAAACACACCTACTTATGTAGACATATATGATTGGATTATAATTCCGTTAAGTGATTCAAATGAATTACTATCATTTGTGGGGATCGGCGGAGGTTTGCACTCTCTGAGTGTATACATGCCTCTAGTTTATCTGCAATAATTTCCCAGGGAATAATTTCCTTTGATATGATGTCATTAGGAGTTCAAAAAATTACAAACAATATGCTTCACAAGTTAAGGTTATATATATATATATATATTTCAGAATTGTAGATTATCATTCATTTGTTGTCGTTCGTGAAAATTTCCTTCTAAAAAACGTCATCCTTTCAGAATGACGATAAAAAATTCCTTTGAATAAAGTCGTCAATTTTTTCAGAATAACGAACGACAAACGAACGATGAAGGACGAACGATATCTTGGTGAAAGACAACGAACCATATATATATATATATTAATTTATAATATATATATATAATAGTATATATATATATATATATATATATATAATAATTGATAATGGAGTAGATAGGTCTCTAAGGAGTATTTATTTTTTAATATAATGTTAATTATTTTTGTAAACACAATTTCCCCTCAAATATTTACATATAATTATATTTTAATTGTATACAATTTATGAAATAAATAAGACCTTATTTTTGGAAAACCAAACGAAATAAACATTATTTTTTTCCCCTTAAGTATGACGTGTTCCTTTATTCAATTAATATGGAGGGGTGGATAGGTAGGAGTTTAATCCAATGATTCATAAATAATATGGATGGATGCCCATGAATAGGAGACGATTCATATTTGGAAGGATGATATTCTTGATACCCTTTAAACAGTCCCGAGTAAAATGATACACTCTTGCATAATGTAAAACGCCTTTTTATTATTCTCTTTTTGTTTTCTTTCAAACAATCAATAACACCACTTTTCTGATCCTTAAACATATGGCTTATAAATGGAACACCACAGCTCAATGATGAGGGCGACTCCCCCTGATATGGAAGGGTTCATTTTGTTCAACCTTCTTGATAAAATCCTAAGTTCGATAGATTAATTTAAACAATACTTTGCTTACCTATATCCACATAGAGACTGCAAGTCTATCAATCCAAGTAGGCATAAAAGTCGATTAAAAAAGATTAAATATGGCGAGTTAATTACCCTTCAATAGATCCTAGAAGCAAAGCTTCAACAATTAACTTTCTGATTAAACTGCATGCGATTTTTAATTAAAAATAATGTGCGTTTCATGAGATGGAATCAACATAAATATGTCTTACTGATAAATGCTCAAAAAGAGTTTCTTGTTAAAGGGGGTAGATCTCTTTGGTACTGTATAAACTTTGTTCCATGATTGTGGGTAAAACAGTACTATGAATGAATGTATACGAGGTTACTTTTTCAGGAGATGATAATGGGCGAAACCACGAGGAGGAAAAAATGAGAAGATAATGAGGTCAGTGGTACATTTATTCTTTTAATGTGAAGGTAAACTGATTAGATCGAATATCTTTAATAACATTAATTAGCTAATCAGTTATGTTACTTATCATGCAATATATTTGATAATCTTTTTATTCGTTGTACAATATATATTTTTTTTTTTTTTTTTTTTCGACCTTATTTTATTTAGCGAAGTTACATATAATTACATATATATAAATAAACATTCTAGTTTAAAATTAAATCGCAAAATATAAAAGTCAATTTCAATAGACAAACATTCTAGTCGTTAAAAAGGATTTTTTTTTGTAAAAAACAATGCGGTAAAAACGGTAAAAAAATCACAGTGACAATAAAAATAAAAATGGTAAATTAATTACAAAAATGTCTTTTGATAAAACCTCTATAAGTTCGTAAGAGTTTTTTAAGATCATTCACTGTTTTGTCCGAGAATGAGGGAAAGTAGCGAACCAAGTCTCCCGCGAACCTCCACTGGGAATCAGCACGTCCTGGAATCTTGATCTCCAGCGCAGAGTAACGAGCAGCAGCGGAAATTTGAATGGATCTTAATTCCTCCGTTTCGATAGTTTTCCCCGACGCAAGGTGCTCCGCTACATAACTTCTGGAGCTTGATAGAGCAAACTCTATTGCTCTTGTTTTCTCCGACGCAGATCGCAGGTTAGATGTGAGACCGAAAAGAAGAATGGGGGAAATATTTTTGTCGTCGATTCGATGAATGTTGAGGCTGATAAAGTCCCTCACGATTTTAAGAACAGGACATTGCGAAAAGGCATGAATAATTGAGTTAAAATTTTGCCACAGTCTTTACATGGAGCGTTGAAGTAAATACAACCCGTGGATATTTGTAACTGGGCAGAGAAGCGTTTTCCATGGCTAAATTTGGAAATCGAACTCAGAATTCTACTCCTCCACGATATCTTCAAATCCAATTCTTTTAAGTATTTGTCGACAATTCTTTCCGCCTCCGCTTTCGTATCTGGAGAGAAACACATTCTTAGATGCCACGGAACGGGGACCATGTGCTCTTCTGCCGCCCTTTGAAGTTTAAAAACAAATTTTCCGGACTTGAAGATAGAGTCATTCGTGAGATCATGTATTGTGAGGATATTGGAGGATAAGGCCATTCTTTCCAAATTTTTCGGGTCGTCTAGATTCTTAAAAAAGAACTTTTTTCTCTATTTTGACGAATAATGTCAATAGTTGAGGAATTATAAAAACTTGGTATTCCTCTCCATATTATTCTCTGAATCACAGCTAATGAGGTGGAAAAATCTTCTAGGAATCCATTTGTTGCGTCTGTCCCTAACATAATCCAATTATAGGCCGGGCTAGAAGCGATATGATTCCTCCATTCCAAATTTGGATTTTTAGAGAGGTCAATTAAAACTTTCCTATATATTTTGGGAATTATCCTAGACAACAGGGCAAGTCCTCCCCCCAAATCTGATTTCGGACGTTTAAGAGCCGGTAAATAGATTCGATGAAAGAGATTATTTAGCCAGATGCTTTCCTCCTGTAGTGCCTTCTCTGCGATCCACGGAACGGCTGTAGATCTATACAAAACAGCAGGAACCACCCGGTAATTGTACAGGTCAATCCTTTTTTGTAGATTGAATTTCCTCCATTGAGGAATTTTCCCGTCTACAAAGTTTTTAAGGGTAGACCAGTTATTACTTGTAGGACCATAACGTCCCCAAGTAATTCCTAATACGTCCACGGTTTCTTTTATTATTACGCTAGGGAGCTTACAATCCTTGTCAGGAAACCACTTTCCAATCGGCAAAGCAACAGTTTTTTTACGTTTATTTGTAAACCGGATCTTTGGCCGAATTTTTTGAAGAAATTCAGAACAACTTGAATGCGCTTTATCAGTTGTTTTTCAGAATTACCTTCTAAGAAAAGCGTTACGTCATCCGCATACATGTCCATAATGTGTTTTGAATTGCCAACACTGACACCAAAGCCTCCATATTTTTTAATGATGTTATCACTGAGTTCTTTTAGTCCAGCAGCGAATAATAGAGGTGCTGTGGGGCAACCCTGACGACAACTCCTCTTCAAAGTAATTGCCTCACTCTCTACACCCCCTACAGATAAGGAGGAGGTACCATTGAACAATAAAGCTCTGATGGGATTAAAGAACTCCTTAGGAAGTAACTTTTTTATTGCTTTCATGATGTGAGTATGCAGAACCGTATCGAAAGCCTTGGAAAAGTCTACTGCTATTAGGGCACCATAGGAACCCTTGGCATTGACTATTTCGCATACGCTCTGTATATTCCGGGCGATGTCTGAGATTTTCCTTCCCTTTAGGAACCCCTTTTGCACTAAACCAAGTTTAGAATTCAAAATGGGTTCGATTTTTTGAGAGATTATCCCCGAAAGAATTCTATAACTTTCATTTAATACTGTTATAGGTCTCCAACTGTTCGGATCCAAGAGATTGCCTTTTTTAGGAATTAAAGTTATTCGGCCTTTGGTTAGAGCTTGGGGTAACCTCCCGTGAATTTCCATACACTGACCAAATTTGAGGAGGTACGGCACAACCTCTGTTACACAGTGCGAAAACAATTTGCCGCTAATACCATCCGGACCCGATGCTTTATTATCTCGAAAAAACTTCTTTATATGGTTGGAGATGACAACTTCGGAAAAAATAGATGGAGCTATTTTTAATGGACGAGGAAAATTCCTACGTTCGACTCCGAGAATCCGTTGAAAGCGTCTGTGAAAGCAAGCCAAAATTTCATTTTTGTCTTTAATTTCCCTTCCATTTTCAAAAATTCTTCGAATTTCCACAATGGGTGGATGATCCATTTGAGAAAGAGCTTTTAGTCTTGTTGTGTGGCTATTCTCTAACACTTTTTTCCTTTCCATTTCAAACTCCTTAATCTCAGCAAATCTAAAGAGATTGGTTGTGTCCGACGTAATCGAACGAGCAAAAATTGGAGCATTGTTGAGGACATCTTCCAGGTCTTTCTGAAGCCTAGCTGCGTTTCGCCTCTTTTTCCTGACGAATTTTAAAGATGAAGTTTTAATAATATGGTTAAAACTATTGAGAAGGTTGTTATAACCGGCGGAAGGATTAAAATATTTTAAAAGCTTGTTTTGAAGTTGATGTAAAAATGCGGAGTTATCAAATAACCATGATGGAGTTTTAAAACGACCTTGGGGTTTAAAATATTGGAAATCTAAATCTATTAATTTATGATCAGACGCCGGATGAGGACGATAGCAAACATTTTTGAAGGAAGAAAGAAGTACCGAAGACGCGAGGACCAAATCAATTCGAGAAAAATTCCTTCCAGCTCTCCAAGATACGTTGTCATCAGGGTTAATTTTTTTGATAACATCATCCAAACTGATCTCTGCCATAAGTTTTAATAATATTGTTTGATTGGGGTAACGATGCCTTGGTTTATCCAAATCGACGTTAAGATCCCCAATTAATATATGCGGATAAATATTACCTTTACACGAGTTAATCATGGCTTGGTAAAAAGGCAAGTTTCTCTTATTAGGGCCGTATGCGTTTATGAGGTCTTGGTTGGAATAAAAATTTTATGCCATTCACCATCACTATTATAATCTTTCACAAGCTCGGCACGCTCCATCCTTTTACAGACGAACGAAATTATTCCTCGATGTGTTCCGTCACCAGTGAAGAAATGTTCATAGTTTTTTGGAATGCAGAAAGGACAGGAAAAGGAACACGAAGAAGCAAAGGGAGTCCTTACATCTTGGAGACATATTATATCTGGTTTTTCTTTTAAAAGACTCTTCATCAAGGCGTGTCGACCAATTCGATCCTTGCCTCCTCTCGTGTTTAGGGAGAGTATTTTTCCTATTTCCATGTCCAGTTTCTGACACCTATTCATTTGAGAAGTAAAAAAAGCATCAATTTTTGTTTGTGTTTTCCAAGGCATAGGTAAATAAAGTTAAGAAAAAAAGACCACTATTTTTTCTGAACCTTGCTGGGGGTTTGTTCTTTCTGTGGGGATAACCCTGTAGAAGGAGAGGTTCTTTTGGATAAAGAACCGGATCTGGTTCTTGACACCAAAATTAATTCCGAGTTTATATGAGGGTTTTTGGGTTTAGAGTGCGGTTTGGAAAATTCCTCACTATTGGGAGGAGAACCATCGATGTCGGCGTTCCCATTTTGAGATTGAATATTAGGATGACTTTCACTTTCTATAGACTCTTCTTCCCCTGAGACTTGTGGGGGGACATCTCCCCCTGAAACAACTCCATCAGGGTTTGGGTGAACCTCCACTGATCCCGAGAGAGGTTCGCTTTCTCCAGCTTCATCTAAATTATCAGAATGAACCAACTCTAGAACCTCATTCGAAGGTTCTGTCCTTTCAACTTCATCCTCGGATAAATTTTCTTCCCTATTAAGATTTTCCTCTAAATTGTTGGGGACGACAACGTCCGTAGAAGTTTCATTTTGTTGCTCAGGAGCTGGGACTTGAGAATCTTCTTTATCCTTTAGGCCACAAGAAGAAGAACTTTCTTCAAGGACCTTTTTTAATGCTCTGGCATAATCAACTACTTTCAATCTTGGGTTGTTACATCCATGCTTAAGGTGACCAATACCGAAGCAGTTTAAACATTGGAGTTTTGCACCTTTAAATTTTAATTTAATAAGACATCCCTGAATCGGGACAACTTGGGGTATATTTGATGGGTTTGCAATAATTTCCACTATATAGTCTCCATCTCTCCATACGTCTCTATAGTTTTTTTTTTCTGCAGCCTCATTAGAGGGTTTTTCTTTGGGTAGTGAGCAGTAACTTGGCCAAACTGTTTTAACCACTCCACTGCCCATACTTCATCAATCCTTTTGAAGGTGTTTTCCATAGTTATGGTAATCTTCTTTTTTAGGTTTACATCAATCTTGTCCATTCCCTTTATTCTAATCGAGGCATTGACCCGTTTCCCTCCAACTGACTTTACACTGAAGGGGTGAGTTTTCTTCAGATCATCCAGTCTACCTCTGATATCAATTGGAAACTTCGAATAAAAACCAACTTGATTTAAACCGAATTTCGTATTAGCTCCTGCTAATTCGTGTTCCTTGAACCCGAATAGAAGGGCCATGTCATAAATATCAACATGTTTAAGTCCTTCCATTCTGAAAGAACTATCTTCTTTATCCTCTACGACAACAACAAATATTTCCCATCTGAATCTCTTTTCCCAGTTAAGAGATTTTTCTTCTCCTCCTTTGTAATCAGTGCCTCGCTTGAGCGCTCTCGAGTAGAGCAGTCTGGGCACTTCTTCTTCAGGAGGTTTTTCTGGCGGGGGTCTTCTTTTTTTGTTTAAAACTCCTTCATCTGGGGGTTTATCCGTAGGTATGTTAAACACTTCCATGTCCTCCTCAGGTCCTTAGCCTGCTAAGAATTAGTAGGAGGAGAAGATAATACTCTGTAGAGCATATATTTTGCTTCTCATTTCATAGAAGGCTTATGAAATTAATTTACAAAAAATAATTTGATAAGAGGCAAACGTTATATATAGAGAAGGGCGAAATAAGCCGTAGCTAAACAAGCTATGATTTTTTGTATGGTACCCTTGTCGCTAAGGAGTTGTTTACGTACGTAATAAGAATCTTTTTTATTTTTCCTTATCTGAGTACAATTTTGTGAAGTTCCAATTGTTACTTAAAATAGTTGTACGTGACAAACAAATATATCATCATTATGCCGAACAAAAACCCTGCCTTGTGGATTGAAGAACATGGAGGCTTGGATATTTGGAATTATGAACAAACGAAGAACATCTTAAAATGTCAAGTTTGTAATTGGCAATTCTTTATAAACGACGAATCCAACATGTCAAAACGTCTAGACACCAAAAAAAGACTTCTTCTTAGAGAAAAAAATTCCAATATAACGACGGACTGTTCAGGTCAATCATCATTCAACATTGCTTGGCCAGAATGTTAGCTGCATGCAACATACCCGTGACTAAAATAGAACATCCTGCATTCATTCAATTTATGGAGGAGCATACGGAGAAAATTATTCCATCTCGAAGGGTTATAACCAAAATTATTGAAAAAAAAAATATTGAAATAAATGTATATCTTATTTTCATAGTAAAACACACAGCATCCTCCATTACTTCCAAAAGGTGACCTTTTTGTAGGTTATTGACTTTCTTTCCTATATATAGTAGGTTTGTAGTTGTCCCGTCCCAAAACAAATGGGTCGCCTAAATGCGTCCATTCCAAAGAAAATATAAAATAACTAGACGGGCAATGCGTCTGCCGAAGGAAAAGAGGGAGCAACAGAATAGGAGAAAAGGAATATTACCTCAACGTAATAGTAAAGTTGTTGATTTTACATAGTTTTCTTTAATTTCTTATTAGTCGTTCTATGAAGTTTTTTATTAAATTATCCCTATATTTCATTAGAATGATTATCTTTTTTATATATCTTTTTACCTGTTATTATATAAACTAAACGATGGTTTAATGAGATGTTCATATATATTTTATTTTCTGACATGATTTTTAAAGCTATTAATGATACAAAACAACTGACTTACATTTGTCTTTCTATTATAATCTGACTTTTTCGATCTTAAGCTTTTTTCCAGATACTCCACTCTTTCCGACTTTTCGATGTATTTTCTTTTGAGAATATTCACGTCATCAAAAGAATAATGATCTAAGAGGATATTCTTTCGACTATTTTGCTGCAATCTTGTTTTTTATGTTCTTCCTTTTCCCTCTAAGATTTCTTTCAGCCATTCTATTTTCCATTCATCAAATCTAAAAAATTATCATTGTTAGAGAAAGGATTTAAGTTTTTTCTTACATTTTTGCACCATAAACTGAAAGTTTCGCGACATATTTTGCCAAATCACCAAACCTAATTTAAATAAACTCTTGTTGTTAAATAAGATCGATAGAAATTTAATTTATCTTAAATAAGATCGCTAATTTTTTTTTTCTGAATAAATTATTTTAGTATTGGTTCAAAAATTATCTTTATTTGGATGGAGGACGTTTGGAACTCTGTCGCTGTATATACTTCCTGAATGATCCGGAATTCCTTGGAATATTGTAGAAAGGGCATCTTTTTAAGGTGAGGCGCTTTGAATCGGAAGATATATTGCCACCTACTTATTTTTTCTGGTTACGGCACTGCTTCATTGTAACGTCATTGATCACCTATGACGTCACTTTTACTTGGAGGCTGTTTAAAAAAAAGAGCATAGTGAAGCCGTCTCAAGAATAAAATATGAGCATAGCGAGGCTGTTCGAGGAAAAATGAGGATAGTGAGGCCTTACTGTGCCAGGGTTACTGTTGCAGTGCCAAACAGTTGTTCAGATTCCAAAGCAGGCTTTTGTTGTATTATTTATTGATAAATTACTTCTACACAAAAAATATATTTCTTCCATTAAAAAAATACAACTTCCCTTGCATATAGACAATTTGACAAATCCTTCTTGTTACGTTAACCCTTGATATTATTATATTGATAATTATTAAATAAAAGTAATATGATGATGTTAAATCTTAATATGTACATTATTTATTAGTTGGTATAGTAGTATTCATTTAATTGATAATTTATGAAATAAAAATATACTTTGAATGTGGAATGTTATTGTCCTGACGCAAGACTAAATAAGTATATGTAATCTTAAGAAACTATTGCTGCGTCTAATAACTTAAATTTTATGATGGGAAGATCTGCCAGCAGCGGGACTGTCTCAGTATATAGTTTATTTCTATCGAAGATGGCCATCTGTCGGCGGAGAGATAAGTCATTGTGATCATGTCGTCCAGGGAGAGTTAGGTTCCAACAAGAACGATTATATCAACTCGGTCCTCAGCCAGCATAGTTGCTTCCTCCCACGTATGAATTATCATCATGAAGAGGTCCTCGGGACTGCAGGAAGTATTAAGTTGAAGAAGCGTTCCATGGTGTCTCAAACAGATATGATCAGGAATCGGTTCTTGGAAAATAAACAAACTATTATTATTGGCCTAGAATTGACAGAGGCAAATACTTACTGTTGTGTCCTCCGGCACAACCGGGAAGCCACCTTGAGGAGACCAAGGATCAGGGGCGTTCTGTAGTCTAAGCAAGCGATGCAATGCGAGAGGCCCTAGCAGAGAGGGGGCCTTATCACTGTGACGAAAGGACCCTAACTTTCCTCCTTGCAGGAGGCCTCCAGGATTATCAGTAACGCCACTGCCAAGGATCCTTCTGTAGAGAAAGAGGTGTTGCTCGTCCCGTCTGTCCACAATCACGTGACGGCAGGGAATCCATCGGGGAAAGGGAAATCCTGGAGGGGACTCCAGAGGTCTTCCAGGTTAATTAAAGAAGAGAATGACTAATGGATCCCCACATGCGGGAGGGAAGAAGGGTGTCCTACACACGATAAGTAAGGTCCGGGAGGGATGAGTAGCTCCATCCATGGTATATGTTCTTTGAGGTGTGATTTTGGCTCTCGGGCATGTCCGTTGCCCAACATCTCATCCTCGTCGCCATTGTTATGGACTCCCATAGGGCAGAATAACTTCACGATACTTAATACTAAGTAATACTTAAGTAATAACAATAAGGAAACATATTTCTCTTTGTTTATTGATACTAAGTGAGTTTCCCTTCTTGTGTATGTAAATCATGACTGATTGATGACGTTTTACGCAGGGAAAGAACAGGAGCAACTGAATATATTTTTTAGACTAGATTTTGGACTATTTCGCCCTTCTCTAATTATTATAATGCTTTGTTTTTGCAGCCTCTGTTGCCGCAACGAGCAAATATATTTCGGATATTGGATCTTCCACATTTCAAAAACAAAAAACATGCTAATAATGATAGGGGGTCAAATTTATTCAAAACATACGTAGAAGTAGAAATTGCACAGCCCTCATTGCTGTTCGATCATCCCACTGAAAGCAAATTGGTATTTCAGCAAAGTTTTCCTTCTCCTTAAAACAGGTCCAATAGACAAAATTAATTATCTCTGCGCCATCTGAAATATTAAAAAATAATAGTTATCTCTGCACATTTGACACGAAGGCACCTTAAGCTATCTCTGAGACCGATGTCTCAGTGACAATAAGTTTTTGTCGCCATAATCAATACTGGATGATGTATTGCCAAAATTCCTCTTGAGATTACATTTTGGTGTTGACAACAAAAAACTTCTTTCCGAAGAAGATGACAATGACGTCATTATATTCTACGTTCCCCGAAAAAGCAATTATTTCCATTCTTAATTGCCACTTATATTGTTAGGGATTAATGTAAAAGTAATTCCTGTTTACTCACTTAAGGGTTTTGCCCATTACACCATGATCCAGATACATTTTATTCAATGAACGTACAGGATTACGGTGGTGGTCTTTGCTAACTCAAATACCCTCATCGTCCTCTTTCGAATTTGACCAGATGACCTCAAGAGCTTGCTCATTTTTCGGAACATTTTTTCAGCTTCCTGATGAAGTTCTTGTTAACGTCCAAGGCATTCATGATGTCGTTAATTGGCTATCCTCGATTTATCATTTGTATATATACAATACTCATATTTGGGGATTCATATCTCATATTTTATTCAATGCATTACCTGAAAATCACTGGGTAAAAGCAAATGCATCTGCAAGCATTTTTTGATATTTTAACAACAGACCTTCCTGACATCAAAGAATATTATTTATAATTTAAATGAGAGTTCATTAATTTGGACGAACCCTATATGACTAGAAACAAAAGAGCAGATTATTATATGAATCAATGTACGAAAACTTTATGGCTTACTTGAATCTACTTCCCGAGACATGACTAAAACGATTCCCGGACAATTCCCCCCCAGACAATTCCCCCCCGGACGATTCCCCCAGACAATTCCCCCTGGACAATTCCCACCCTGCGAATTCCCCCCTAGACAATTCCGCCCCGGACAATTCCCCCCTTTGCAATACCCAACCGGCAAATCCCCCCTGGACAGTTATCCTAATAAAAAAATAAAGGAAAATATATCATAAAGTCTAACTTATACTAATTTGTAAACAAATCGTTGTCAATAACTCTAATTTGAGTGATAGATTTCAAACCAAAGATAAAGCACATCAAAAGGAATATTTTCTTTGTTTCAAAATGCGCAATATTTAGCCAATGATTTTGGATACTTTCTTGACGTTGAATTCCCATCTATATGAAAAAACATTTTAACTAAAAGCAACCTTTACATGAATATACTTTTTGAACAATAACAAATTGTATCATTAAAAAATTCACCTTCCCTGGTACCTAAAATTCCAACCCTGGTAAATCACCTCCATATATGCATTAGTATACGTATACTTAGTAGTACTTATATGTACATACATAATAGAAATAAAATTTTGGTTTATCATTTTTATGAAAGTTGTGTTTTTACATATTTTTTAAATTTTATTTTCTATATATTTTCTAAAGTACACACATAGAGATAATTCAAAAACAATATAAAAACATATTTCTAAATGTTTTCAAAATGCAATATTCTGAGCAATAGCTTATAAATAATCTACAATTTCATGATTCTCATAATCTTTCAAAATGGTCAAAATTCGGTGATTACAATCGCGATATCGTCTTCTTTGAAGAGGTGGAGGATGACCTGCAAGCTGTTGAATGATGTCGATACGAATCAAGTTTTCTTCATTTTTTAAGAATTCAAGGAACTTCCATAGAATTGGATGGCAGGTAACAACTTGCGAGGAAAACCGACGATGCCATCTTTCCGCATTATTGTTCGTCCGTTTGGTTGAAGATATTCCACAAATTTATTGTAAATATAGGGCGACTACGGGAAGCATTCTTTCATATCGACCAATGTAAGGGTCCTCGAAATAATCGAAGATTTCGTCGAAGTTGGTACTAAACTTTTCTTTAATTTTATCTGCGAGCTCTTCAAAGGCAAAGGCAAGGGAGCTCGATAGCCGTGCGTGTTAAGGCGTGTTCAACTCTCAATGTTGGGGGCGCAGGTTCGAATCCCGAGAGGGGATGGTCATTTTTGGTCTACCTCATTGATTAGATCCTAGGTTCGATAGACTAATTTTAATGCAATAATACTTATTTATATCCAGTCGGATGCAATTCTGTTGAACCATATAGGCAAAAAAAAAAGGCAGTAATAACCTATTTTTCTGGTAAAAAAGCAAGGCAACAGAGCATTCTACAATATATGACAAATTCTGTATCTTCCAAATATCGTTGCTGCAATCCTAGGTTCTTAACGTTTTTCAAAATATTTGAAGATAAATGGTAGAAACATCCTTTTACTTTGATGTTAGGTTTCAAATGTCCAATGGCATTGCCCGGGGGGAATATGGCCGGTGGGGTCCAGGGGGAATTGTCTAGGGGGGAATTGTCCGGATACCGACTAAAACATCCAAATATCTCAAGTACTAAATTTAAAGCGTCAACATACTTTTTATGCATATTTACAGCTTTTTTAAACCATTCCTTGTCAAAGAAATATTTCATGTATTAATATATTTTTGATACATTATTGACTAGAGCCTTTTTATTAACTTCAACAGGCACATCGATATAAAGTAGTATGACGTATATGATGTATATCTCACTTAAACCTTTGATAATTTAAAAAATCATCTATGGACATTTGCTGGTCCAATAAACCGAATTGTTGGATACAATTTAAAGGTATAAATATGCAAGATTTTTTAGTCTCGATTTTGTTTACGGGACATCTCTGTCTACAACTTTCCTAAGTATTATGATACGATAGAAGCACTGTTGATGCCATCCAAAAGAAGAGCCATTCAACAACACAGCTGTAATTGGATTTAAAAAATCGTATTGGAATGAGTCTTTTTATACATTTGAAAATATGATCATGTCTATAGACTTGAACGATTTGCTGAAATCTATGACAATCAGAGCCCTGAACTTTCCCGGTCGTTTAATTGATTCTATAGCTGTAAGAATTTTCCTTGTAATATCAGTGATTTGTCTATTTTTAAGAAAGGCTTTCTGTACAGACTTGACCTTGAAAATAAGATTTTTTTTTGCTAAAATACCATTTAAAATTATGTTTCAATTGTTGAGAATAGTTATTGGCTTCCAATAACTAAAATCAGTTCCGTCACCTTTTTAGGAATAAAACCAATATATCCTATTAATAATGTGTTAGACATTTTCCCTGTCGTTTCCATTGATAAAAGATAAGGTGCAATTTCTTCAGGACCAGTGAAATTCCTTTTGATGTAATCTATTTTGTTTTTATGTGTAAAAATGTGTTGCGAAATGTGCGTTTCTTTTAGGTAAAATTCAATTCTACCCTATCTAAAATGTCAGAAAAAGTTTCTATGAAAATAGTTAAGGATCTTATTTAGCTTCTATAAGATCCTGTTATTATCGACTATGCATTTGATGGTAAATGTAGAACTGCTCTTGCAAAAAGACAGATTTCTATATTTCAAAATAACCTTGGCTTCTCTTTCTCCCCATCTCAATCTTAGCAATGCCCATGACTCTATATTGATTTATAGGATCTGTAAATATATTTTTGACGGAAGTAGAGGAATCATTGAGTACCTTTGCAATATCCTTTTGGAATTCGACAGCTATCCTGTTTTGGGACTCAATAAATTGTTTAAGAGTATTAGTAATAACTTTTAATAGCAGCCAGTATGCCCTTTGTTAGTTAAAAATCCTGGTTTAATAAAGGTTGACTCTCAATTTATTTAAAAACTTATCCCCAGAAAGAGTCCATTTAGATCTTTTGAATGCGGTATGCAACGTTTATGACGCAGATAAATGCCAATAATGTTGTGATCTGACGAGGGCTCTGGAATGTATCTGCCTTCCTTAATGTTACGAACAAAGACTGATGATATAAGGAATATTGATTATGGGCGTCTTGCTTCGAAACATCAACATCAGGATTAAATAATGACCTGAGTCTGCAAACGAGTTCCCTAAGGGCTGCTGAGTTGGGATATTTACTTGACGGTTTATCAGCATTTAGGTTTTCCAATCAACAAAAGAGGAACCTTCTGATATTTTTGAGATTTTAATATATTTTGAAGAAAGGAGATTTACAATTGAGATTATAAGCATTTATAAGGGAGAATATACAACCAGATGTAGAAATGATGATATCAAACCAGTTTCACACTTCACACCTTAATCCATATCGGTTTAGGGATACGTTTGGTAACAAAGGTTATAGTCACTCGCATTCCTGATCCGGAGAAAAAATGATGAAACAACCAGGAGACATTGGATTACAACCGTTATGGTATGTTGAGGGAACTTCTGTTTTAATGCCCTGAAGGCACATAATATCAGGGTTCAAAGACACTAAATGTTTCATTAAGACAAGCATAACTCTTCGTCTCTTCCACTCCTAACGTTCAGTGATAAACTTTATGACAAACCCATGTTGGTTTCAGACTTCCGAAAGGAACAGGATGGGAAAGAATCTGTAATTTTATGATATTTTGGAGTCATATAATGCTTTCTTTTTTGGTTGTTTGTCTGAGAGGTGATATCAGGAACGTTATTAGAGTCCTTCCGTATTCGTTTAGAAAGTGACTGGGATTTGGTGCGTTCAATTGAGATTAATTTATCTGAAATCCAAAGCTCCCAACATGATCTCCTTCTCTTGCAAGCATGAGCTTCCGGCAGTCAAACAAAACCTTAAAGGGACGATTGTCTTCATCTCTAAAGTCAATCTCAACTGGAAGAGAGACTTGCTTATTTATTCTCTCCATAGAATCTTATCGTGAATTTTATTAAGGGACGATGAGGCCTGCTCCAGTTGATGTATATACACTTCTCTTGGGTCAAGCTTTAAAACATTTGTTGGAATGTGGGCAGGATTCTGCTGTTGGAAATCTGTGATGAATATACTAAAGTCTGAATATTCTCATTTCAACACACAATATTATAATACGAACTCTTCTTTTCAAATAATTTAATTCCATGGTATTAAATATATAATGATGATGATTTGCTCACAATTTATATATTTTGTGAAAAAATATATAAGAGAAAAAGATATATACATTTTGGTTTTACATCTGCTATAGTTTTTAAGATTTATAGCGTCGTCAAAAAATAAACATGTTTTTTAATTGACATTAACTAATACATGAGTAAGCATTTTTCCCAAAGGTGTCCATAAAATGCTTTTATCACAAATGTTAGGGAAAAATATTTTATAGTTGAAATAAAATATTACTTGAAGGCTAAAAAAGAAAAAAACTTTTATGCACAATAATTCATTTGAAATAGAAAAGAATAAGTAAACCTAAGTTAAATGTATATGTATTCTAGCTACCTGGCATTAAACGGGGTGTTTCAGGAAAGTAACTTTTATCTAATATTCCTCAACCTTATCAACCGAAAGGCTTAATATTATATAACTAGGATTTGGGGAGATACAGAGGAACAAACAAACAAATAAACATGTTCATGTGTATTTTTCTTGCGATAACCCCTCCCCTCCCCTTCCAAAAAACAACAACAACTAATTCTTAGTAACCTAAATAGAGTTTTTCCGAATCTAACAAGAGATTATCAAGGAATCGTTGAAAAGCATTTTCCACATGAAATAAATAAATAAAGTTTTCCAGGAATACCCACAGACAAAAACACTCATTGACATCACGAGGCCATCCAAAGAAAATTTGATCAAGATCAAACTTGCAATTATAAGAAGTCGAAAAAGTCTTTTGGCAAAGAAAAATAAACATTGTCCATCAACAATATATACATATATATGATTCAAATATAAACTGATATATATTCTTAACAAAATTTCCAAACAAAAATGTGACATATGTATTCAAGCTAACTAAATATACCCTATTTAGCAGTATAAAACATTTTACAAATTACTACAATTAAATTCATAGAGATAAAATTTTGCTTCTTATGTTTGATGCCAAATTATAAAAGGGAAGACGTTAAAATCTTCCGTCATTAAAAAAAAACCCTCCTAAAAATCTCTCTCTGTTTCTCTCTCTCTCTCTCTCTCTATATATATATATATATATATATTGTAGCGGATTGACCTGCTTAATAACAGCAGTTCTACCTACCACTTCTTATCTCAACCTCAGCAGGTTCTTAATCTTAAGTACTCTTGTCTGCGGCTATATAAGCTGCAGGCAAGAGCTTAATAAATACACTCTTTCGCTTAAACACTGAGTCGTCATTTCACCTCCTCCTTCGCGCTACAATATATATATAATCTGTTTGAGATTTGGAATTTTATAAAAATCTTTGTAATGCATAATTGTAAAAAAGATCAGGAAAGGTTAGACGATGCCTACTTTTAGTATTTTTAAATGATAAAGAACTCCATACTCCACTATATTCAGTTGATTATTTGTGAAGTAACTTTTAACAATTATTCATAACCAAATAAATTTGTCGATCTATTTGATGTCTTGTACATAAATGATGGCTATTGGCCTCAAAGAAACAAAAGGCTCTCCATGACCGCTTGATAGTGATATGTCTAGATCCACACCAACTAAATACAATTAAATACGAATCATTTATTGACTGAATTACTCATTATATAATATTTTCAAATATTTTTAGGCTCCTGGGAAGGAACTTCCGTTTCCCTTTTTTGTACTTCTATATAATACAAATAAACAAAACAGAACTAGAAAATATTGGACGATCCACAAAACCAAATACCATTAACTAAATTTGACATGCTTATATATATCCCTAAAAGGTCCAACACACCCATATTAAAGCACATCTGACTTTTTTTTAATAAAGTATCAGAGAAGCCATAAAATACCTACTCAAAAGGATTAATGTGATAGTTAGCTAAGTTGAAGCTGAAAGCTCGTAAATATCTGAACAGTGAATTCCATTCGTACAGCGAAAATTAGGGACACGCCCTTTTTATTTTCCTTAACTTTTTCTAGACAAAACAAAAATATAGTTGTGACCAAAAGTTGTGCTCTAAAATTCATTTAGAGTTTTCTGAGGTGTAGATAATTGATGCTGTTCTTATGTAAGTAAACATTTGTCAAATGCTGGTTAAACTAACATTTTCTACTTAAGCCACTTTAGGTTTTGCAAAAACTTGACTTGAGTCCCATTCATATTTTAAAAAACCATCCTGCCATCCTTAAATATCAATAAAGAGCAATGTTTTTATTAGATTACTTCATATCTTTTGACCTTAACAATGACCATGTCAACAAAATTTTGAATTTAGTATTATAATATGGTAATATTACTTACTCTTCAGTAGTCCAATATAAGTCTCTGTCTCTTCCCTCTTATAGTTCATAAAGATAAGCCTGAAGCTCATAAGTGGTCATTACACCACTTTTGGTGTAGCGTCGAATAAGTATTTATAACAGGACATAATTAAGAAAACATGGCTTCCCATATATCCTAAGGAGTTCTTTTTTCAAAGAACTTGACATGTTTTTTCGTAATGCCTTATGTTGCAATAATTATTATATAATTAACCACGATGTCGTGTAATGAGAATAAAGAAACTAGTATTTTCATCAGACTATAGGTACTTAAATAATACGGCAAATAACATGCTTTTTTACACAATCTTGGCGATGTTTGATGTATAAATATTCTTATATATCTCGAAGGGCCTGACAAGCTTTGACCTTTATTTTGTTCAACTGTTAAGAACTACCATCTATGGACCCTTCGTAGATTTCTTAGCTTACTTACATTTATAAATAAAAAAGCTGTCTTTAACTAGACCCTGACACGTTTTGTCATAATATGGTACAAGTAAGGTAAATAGAAAATACAAAAATTGTCAAGGAAGCTAACTATCCATGACCAAATGAAGTAAATGTGCCTTGTTTTCTAAAGACCTTCGTTTGAAGTACAAGCCTTTAAAACTACGATTCGTTAAAAAATGTTCAACAATTACGTGCAAGAGGAATGCATACAGATATGCAGTCGTATTAAAAAAATGTACATCCCTCAAAAAATATTCTCTTGGTGAAGTAGTAGCAGTAGATATATAATAAAACTTTTTATGAGCATAAATATCAGAGTATCACAGAGAGAGAGAGAGAGATGGGGAGGGGGGGGGGGGGGGGATTGTGAGAAATGGAGATAAAAATTTTTCTTGTGCCCTCCTCATTATCCATAGAATGCATCTAACTACATCCTCGAAGTAACTAAGTTTATTCATCAACAACGTACGTTAAAATACATCTTTGATCTACTATATATGCATAACACACATAAACTATATACATACTCACATATTATTCCTATGTTTTTCAGTAATGCAAATTTAATGAAAAGTTCTTGAAAGTCTAAATAATTTAGCCTTTATATAATTTACATGTAAAGTTTTAGGTTGATGATTGGAGATGCTGTGAAGAAGTGAACTATTTGCTTAGAGTAATATGCCCATATCACAGAAGCATTTCATAGCGGATTATATCCTCCTTTAAACCCCTCTCTCTTGGATCTATGGAGCAAGTGCGGAAGGAAATCATTCTCTTGCTCATGGTCTTCTCAAGGATGGTTAACTGAATGGTGAAGGGAGGGATTATGCTCGTTGATCACGAGTATAACCCGGATCCAATGTTGATTTGGATCCGGGTTTTTTGGAACTTTTCGGGATGATTGCATTGTAGATATATGTAATTCATCAAACTCGGGGAGATACTGCATTTGCTGGAGGAAAAATGCATTGCAAAATGGCTATTTAACCTTCCACAATATTCCCCAAAGTCATCGTTTAAATAACGGACGATTCCGACTCAAGCTATTAAGGTCAGTTTGGATACATGAACTACCACGCCCATGGCATCTCAAGTTGCTTCTCTGTATATCTACTAAGAAAAAATGACTGGAACAATCAAAAACTATTTAAAATTACTACAGCTTCCAAAGAATTGGGACTCATAAGATTCGATCTTCATAAATGGGAATTCATTATGGGAAAAAAGCTTACATCACAATTACAAATCTCATAAAGTTATATTACTTTTTATCTTCACTACTTGAGTTGTGGTAAACTCTATAACAACATCATCCATGCTTTTATAGCCACTACCCAGTCATTCGTTTTCTACAGAAATTTCTTGAGCATGAATGAATGTATTCCAAAAAACATCAAAAGCAGATATTGTGTTTTGGCTTCAAAGTTTATTGTTTTTAATCCGAAATTATACTTTTTTCTTTACATTTCTTTCAAAATAAAGATTAAAAGTATTGTCATTACAAATAAATTAAATGTTATGTTTGATTTGCCTTCCTACTTATCAATGATTAAACTTTTGTGATGGTTGATGCTACTTGGAGGTTTATCCAAAATTGTTGCTACTAGCCTTCAGGACAATTTAGGGATTTATTGGTTATTTTAGCGACTTTCCATCGTTTATTATCCTCAATTTATAGAGATTTTTTACAACCCGATAATCTTAAATACGCACACATATTTAGTGATTTTAGATTTATAGAAGGTTTCTTTGTGAGGGATGGAGTTTTACTATTCATAGATGAATCAATATCCTGACTCAAGGTCGAAAAAGCTGTGTCCTACTATTTGGAGACGAATAAAGAATAATATCCCGATTTGTTGCTCAAGGGTTCTGATGAAAATCAGGGGGTAAAATTAGATAGAGAATGGTATTTTATCAAGGTGAATAAGCATGAGAAGACTAATTGCACATGATAAATTAAGGCTCTGATTTATACAAGTAATAATCTTAACAAGCAATCTTTTGACATCTAAAGAGAGAAAATAATCGTTTAGGGTCTAATCTAGAAAATTAATTGGTTGAAGAAAGGATTAGAAGCCCCAATCATTATCATACTATAAAAGTGTGTGCACCAAAAATATATTTTTGCTATGAAAAATCGATAATAATTTAAAAACAGTTTTAAATTCTGATATCGCTTTCCATATTAGTGTTTCTTCACGTATAGTTATATTAAAGAAGTGAATCTCAAGTATGGATGACTTAATGCCTCCTTCCTGTACATAGGCACTCGAGGATCTGTAGAGGATGTAAAAAAGTGTGCAGCAAGCTTCTCAAGGATGATCTCTTACGGTGATTGCCCTTTGTGTCTGAGGCAGTACCTTCATCCTTAGGGCAGACCGTCCAACTCCCCTCGTCCCTAATTCTAACACTTCCGCCGCTGCTAACTCTGCAGCTCGCTCGACTCTTACTACTGCAACTGCTGCTGCTGTACTACTACACTTTGTGGCACTATAGTCCACTCCAACAGACTACAGCAGTGTAGTGCTCCTAGTACCGCTGCAACCACAGCCACCTCTTCACTGAGTCTAGTTAGACGTGGCCATGTTCTTTTAATCTATCTCGAATCAAAACAAGGTTGGGCCTGCTAGCAGCATGGAAAAATCGCAAATGAAGCCATGGGCAAAGGAAACGACGGGCGTTCTGCCTTTTATAAGGCGTGTATAACCGACACAGACTCTGCTAACATGTGCAACAGTTCTACAATCGATAAAGTTGACCGACTGCGTTGCGATATATGTCCTGATTCCCAAATGCATGCTCTAATGCCGATTCGGACGGCGAATTGGATTTCACACAATAGTCGGCACTGCTGCTGTGAAGATGGCATTAAAATCCCTCGCCCCTAACACTCTGCCGGCATTGACCAAAATTCCTATCGTCGTATATCAGTCAGCCTGGACAGATTAGCCCTTCCAATCGTTCACCTCATTAACACAATCATAACTTCTCAGATATGCTAACGCGGGGAGGACGAACGGCAAAATATCCCAGTACTGAAAAAGGGTGCAAGCCGCGTAAAGAACCCTCTAGACTATAGACATGTCTCCCTCCTTTGTGCCATCTCAAAATTGACGGAGCGGGTACTTTATAATCAACTCGTGACATACGTCGAAGCTTCTTGTAAAACTCCCACAGGAAAAACGGCTTCAGAACTGGACGCAGTGTCGACACTGCCCTTGCAACTCTACGTCCAACGCTGCTAAGGCTTGTGATCGTAAATTAAAGGTATGCATTGCTGCCTTCGATTTTTTCTGCGGCCTTTGACCTTTAGAAGCAGATATACTTCTGGCCAAGCTCCAATGGATGGCAGGGCCCACCAAAAAGCTGCATGCTCAGCTACTTAACAGGAGGGCGAAGCAAAGTGACTTGGAACGGCCAACGGTCCAATTTCTGAACATAAAGTACGGCGTCTCAGACAGGGTCTGTGCTTGGCCCCCTATTTTCATTCTTCTCACGGCTGACCTACCTGATTACCTCAGAGTAGCTGTCAATCCAGAAGCTCAGCTTGAGGTACTGCTGATGCTAATATACTTCTATTGTCATCTCGGCCCACCTGGGACAGGTCGACTTCGCTATCGGGTCGGATCGAAGGCCTTCGAGGCGTACTCTAATATGAATGGACCCCACCTAAACGTTGGAAAACCAAACGTTAAGTGGCTGCTGGGTGCTCCAGAGACGCAGCCCTTCGACCGCTACACTCGACCTTCTGGGAGTAATCTGTTAGCAGAAACTGA
>CP045906.1:12001268-12059394 GCA_013387185.1 Caligus rogercresseyi | reverse complement strand
AAAGAACTAGAAGCGCAATGCAGGCTGGAAAGGAGTATTGGCTGTGTTGCCTTCAATAGAGTTACACAGCTGACCTCATAAGATTCACAAAAATGTAAACAAATTGAGTTAAGAACCTTTTTCAGGATAAGTATGACTCTCCTATATTCAGATCAAGGTCTGTATAATAAGGTCTGGGCAATACAAAAATAAACATGTAGCAGTGCGACTACTCAATGACGTCACTGGAGAACGATTATATTTATCTCCATATATAAATCAATCTCTCTATCTATATAAATATATACATACATGTATATATATATATATATATATATATATATATATATATATATATATATATATATATATATATATATATATATATATATATATATATATATATATATATATATATATATATGTGTGTTTGTATAGATAAATAAATAAATAATATTTATAAAATATAAATTATATATGTATATATATTCGTTCTACACTGACGTCATGGAGTAGTCATACTGCTAGGATTACATGATTGTTTTTGTATTGCCCAGACCAAACGGAAAAGGGAAGGCATATGAAGTGAAAGAGGAGTGAAGAAGAAATGCAAATCCTTTAATTAAAAAGATTTTAATTTATCCATCACAAGATGCAATAACTGTGTGTCAAGAAGTGGAAAGAGTCTTTTGTCACTTTTTAATAATTGGCAAAGCTGCTTTATTAAAGAAAGATAAAATTCACTTGCATATTGCAGCCCAAGTTTTGCAAAACATTTGTGAAAAACAACGGTAGGTTTTTAATCATCTTAAAGAACATATGCTAGATGTTAGCCCAACAAACAATCACGTTTATAAATTAATAAAATATTTGGCAGCAACTTATTCCCGAATAAGACTTTATCATGAAGGAAGAGTGACGAATATAAAATTATTGACTACATAAGAAAAAGTCATGATAAAACTGTATTATTCAAAGGACAGTAAAAGTATTCATTAATATTATTAAAAACCTATCACATTGTTATTCTCATGTTTATTTATGTTATGCAAATATATTTATACAATAATTATATATCTTTAAAATTTTACCATGATTTCCCCAAATATATCAATAATATTTTATATTTTACAAAAATTATTATAGGACTAATATTTAAAAAAATATAGCGAATCTTTTAAAATCGTACTACATAAAAATCTCAGTTTTCATTCTTCATTATGGTTACTAAGTTTTCTTCTCTTCTGTTGTTCATGTTTTTCCTTCGGCAGACGCGTTGCGCTTCTAGTTCTTTTATATTTTCTTTGGAATAACCCAACAGTTTTTGCTACATCTGTGGCACAGTAACTTTTAAGATTCCAAATGCGATATAACTTCAATTGTGAAGTTCCTTACTTCGCATATTTTGGAATTAGTTTGGGGGATCAAGATAAACACTTTGCTCCCCATATTTGTTGCAAGAACTGTGTTACAGCCCTGAGAGGATGGAGTAAGGGCCAAAGAAAATCTATGCCGTTTGGTGTTCCAATGGTGTGGAGGGAAAGTAGTGACCATACTAAGGGTTGCTACTTCTGTATGACTAATATTCAAGGTGAGAGTAATAGATATAAATTTGGCTCGAGTGATTATAATTTTAATATTATTTTTCTTTAGGCATGAATAAAAGAAATAAACATACAATTGTATATCCAGATATTCCTTCTGCCATTAAACCCATTGAACATGGCCCAGGAGTCCCGGTTCCATCTCCCCCTAAAGATATTGATACTCCAAATGAAGGAATGGATGAAGATAATCCCATGGAATTTCAAGATGATATTACGGATGAATCGTTTGCTTTGACGTCTAACGTCGGTTTCCCAAGGCCATTGACTCAAAGCAAATTGAATGATCTAGTAAGAGATCTTGGACTTTCCAAAGAAAGTGCTCAGCTATTGGGGTCCCGTCTTAGTGAGGATAATTTATTGTCCAAGGAAACTACTTTTTATGGGTATCGAAATCGAGAGGCCGCATTACGCATTTTTTTACTACAGATACAGAAAACACTCTAGTATACTGCAAGGATATCTAAGGACTTATGGAAGCACTTGGCAACCAATACCATCCAAGTGAATGGAGACTCTTTATCGACTCTTCCAGCAGAAGTTTGAAAGCCGTATTATTGAATATTGGCAATAAAATGGTCTCAATTCCAATTGGTTATTCTATATGCCTAAGAGAAAACTATGAAGATTTAAAACATCTAGTCAATGCCATCAATTATCAAGAACACAATTGGCTGATATGCAGTGATCTCAAGGTGAAACAAACTAATAATCATAAAATAACCTTTATAAGAAGTGTAGAAATATTAAGTACTACTTCTCCCTAACTTGTTCTTTCATTCTTTTTGAATAGGTCGTATGCTTACTACTGGGAATGCAATGTGGATACACTAAATATCCGTGCTTCATGTGCCTATGGGATAGTCGAGCTGATAATAGTCACTATCATAAAAAAGATTGGCCTCCTCGAACTATATTGGAGATTGGAAGTTACAACGTAATAGCTGAGCCTCTCGTCCCACCAAAAAATATTTTATTGCCCCCTCTTCATATTAAACTTGGTCTAATGAAAATTTTTATCAAGGCTTTAAGTAAAGAAGGACGAGCTTTTCAATATATTCTTAGAAAATTCAATAATATAACTGAGGCCAAGTTGCATGCTGGCCTATTCAACGGCCCACAAATAAGAAAACTACTTAAAGATGAAAACTTTGAAAATAGTATGTCTCCTGACGAAAAAAAAAACGTGGATTTCTTTTCGCCAAATAGTCGATGGATTTTTGGGTAACCATAGAAGCCCAAACTATGAAAAGGAAGTTCAACAACTACTAATTAACTATCAAAATATGGGGGCACGAATGTCAATCAAAATGCACTTTTTAGATTCGCATTTAGACTATTTCCCTAATAATTGTGGTAATTACAGTGAGGAGCAAGGTTTCACCAAGATATAAAAACAATGGAAGCGAGATATCAGGGCCGATGGGATATTAACATGTTGGCTGACTATTGATGGAGTTTGAAAAGAGATTTAAAAAGACCTTTACACAAAAGAAAATCAACAATAATATCGTTCCATGGAGAAGATTCTATCTAGTTTAATTATTGATATAAACCATTTATATTTATAAATAAATTATATGTAATATAATGTTGTATTGTATTTGAATAAAGACATGATCAAAATTATGCTTCTTTATTTCATAGAGTGAGAAATTATGATTTCCTTGTATGACATTCACAATGAAAGGCAATTTACTACTCAATTTCAGTACGTATCAGTGGGGCTGTGCCGGTTTGGATTTTTCTTACCGCGGTCGGTAATCAACAAATTCCCGCGGTTTTGCGATATACCGCTATATTTATACCCCCCCCCCCCCCCGCCCCTGCCCAACACAAACACGGCGCAAGACAAGGTTAAATAATATGCATTATTTATATATTTTCAATACAAACAAGTGCAAATTACTCATGGAACATTTAAAGTGAATATTTTTCCTTCTACATTTCTTAAATTTCAACATTCAACAACTAGAAGAACTTCAACCTCTATTGCACTGAAAATGTTAATAAACACACAAACGGACAAAAGCCAAATTATAAATAAATATGCGAGGTAGCTTACTCTTTTTAAATGTGCAAAGTCTGTTAATGAAACATAATAAGATACTTCCCCGAGTGCAAATTACTTACGGAACATTTAAAGTGAATATTTTTTCAAAAAAAAAAAACATATTAAATTCAAAAGTACGAAACATTACCCAGATCGTAGGCAACGTAGGATAAGGCTAGAAACGCAAATGGAATTTATTATGGATTATGGAAAATTGCGCTCCCCAACATCCTAAGGTCGGGTTTGCTCCATCTTTTGATCAAAGGTTGTTTGAAGTTTCGTTTTGAAAACGGTGAATAGGCCTACTGGTTATGACCGCGCCCCGCCACCTCCCGCGCCCACACCAAACATATAACATCCCCACATATACAGGCCAATGTTTCATTTTTTTTGCCGGTCATGACGGTGACGTGCTCAGACCCGCGGTAGGCGTCACGTACCGCGGTATAGCGGTAATGCAGTTACCGTCCCAGCCCTACGTATCAGCAACCGTGGACTCATTTATCTTGTTCACATTCATATACCTTTAACACTCGTATTACAAATAAAACTAAACTAGGAGTACATTTGTTATATGGCTTGTTTACATATTTATTTCATAAGAAAATAAATTTATACAAAATTGAATAATAAATTAAGTATACTCACAATTATTCTCAATTTTGATATTAAATGAAAATAATGCCAGAGGCCAATGATTGGTTGCTTTAAATAAGTACGTATTATAATTAAATAAGAGATAAGTTGCCAAATTGGAATTGAGATGCATAATGTGGGTCCACGGATTTCAAATAAAAAGGTCCGGATGATAACAAGAGAGTAAAAGTGATTTCACATCCATGTACAGGGAATAAAAGGATTCCGAAGGGTCTCAAACATGCTGATAGATGTCAAATGCTTCTTTTTGATCCTTGATCGTGAGGGGTGCGATCAATCCATTTAGCTGGGACGATAGTGGCATTGGAGTAGGAATACTGGCTTATCGGCAACCGTTCCATCTTCTTCCTCAAGGTGGTCCACAATTGGGAAATCAAATTGGTGAAGAGTTGCCTTCAACACCATATTTGCCGGAGGAGCAGACGCAATGTTGACAAGTCGAACATCGCGGAGGAGACAATGGGGAACACACTTGAAATACTTCGAACGAAACAACTTCCATTAAAATTTTGTGTCGAATCATAAATATATTCTATATTAATAACACTGTAGACTTTGTTTATTGACAATAATAACTTCAGACATTCTTCCTTTCACACGCCCAAAATATCCCTCGACTTTCCATCTCTAGTGTGTGTATACAGTATACACACGCAGAAGTATGAAGAGACAAAGAAGAGAACAGTTCATCATCTCCCTTTTTATTCTTCCCTTTATCTTACTGTTAGCTCTGTGCCTTTGATAGAATAAGAAAAAAGGGAGATGTATATTTACACCAAGGAATACTAGAAACTAACTGGAAAGGAAAGGGAAAATTGTAGCTTCCAAGTTAAGGCCAGAATACGTTGATTAACATAGCAATAAATTAAAAGTTTTATATGTATTTTGTAGCTAAATGACTCATTTTCACTTCAATAATTCATAATTCAACGATCAAACAAGTAGCTATTATATTTTTTTAAATGAATAACGAGTGTGATATATATATTTAATACTTTTTATTTATCCACAATAGTTTCCACAATAGTAAATATATTATTTACAAACGATACATAATTAAACAGTTACAAACAAGTAATTCAAGATTATATGTTTTCATTGTGAAATAGACTGTAATTAAGAAATGTTTCTTTTCAATAACGAGTGAACGATATAAATTTTCAAATTATTTATTTATAAATAATAGTTTTTACAATAGTATATATAATATTTTTACAAAAGATAAATAGTTTATAAGTTACCAATAAGTGATTCAAGATTATATTTTTTATTGTGAACTGGACTGTAATTTATATATTTTTCTTTGCAAATTTAAATTCGTATTTGTCGATCTTTTTTCTCTGAAATGACACTGCTTCATTAAACTTCCCCACTAGATTCTTTGTCATCACATTGAATAATATTTCAGCCACCTTTCTCATAAGAATTGACCAGTTGTGACGTTCATCACACTTGGCCGTAACTAAAGCTTCGATAGCCATCTCAGATGAATCTTTTATTTTATCAATGAATGTAGATATAAATGATGCTTTTGAATTTTGGGCATTAATAAGGCTGTTTTTTTTCATCCTCACGGCTTGAACAATAATCAAAAAGCGAATAGGCATTTAAACTTGTTAGAAAAAGAATACCAGAAGAAGTAGATAGTCCTCCTCGATTTATAATTTCCATGAATCGATTAACTGCTATATTTTCGTCATCATAATTTGCCTCAAATCGAATAGTTATTATATTATAGTTGTTTGAAGTTAAAAGTTCCTTGCTATAGTTACATTTATAAGTTTATAATTCTGGCTTTAAGATATCGAATTGTTGAATAAGGCAATCCAGTTTCGATTGTTACCGCACTGGATATAGATCTTAAATATCTAGGAGATGGAATTGTCAAAAGGCTTAATGAAAGTAATTTCTTGTATAGAGCTGGACTAACATTTTCCCACATCAAAGCGATGGCAAGGAATCTAGGGGAGTATTTCCTGCGTCTAGGTTGTTTAAAGAGGAGTGACATTTGTTCAATTATAAATGTCAATTTTGTGCTTTCAAATAGCTGTAAGTCAGTGAAAGAAATTTTCGAGTTGAATACAAATATTTTCATAACTGTCCTTTTTTGGGATTGAATTCATGGATTCTAAATAAGCAGCGACGTTGATAGCTTCTGTAACAGAGAGGATTCTTCCATCAACTTGAAGACAGTGATTTACTATGCTGTTTTGAAGTAAAACCTGCTTATAATAGATTTTGAACGATAAATCTTCCTGAACTTCAGGACTGGAAGTAATGAAGAATCCCTCTTCATCTGAATGTTCCATTTTGACAAGAGCAACCAAAGGACTTTTAATTAATAAAAATCCTGAAGGCAACGTCATGAGAGATAATTTTTCAGACAATTGGCCAGAGAAAACAGCTTTTCATTGAACATAGCATTACTCGAAGCTTTTTGGTGATCATTTTGAGCCTGCATTCTTTTGCTAATTGTTGATAGTTGTGTAGTTCTTTGAGATGTATTTGAGATGGAATTTGAGAGATAAGAAGGAAGATTGGGCCATTTTGATGGTATTTAAATTTTATTTTAATCTCTCTGTCATCTAAAAAAATAAAAAAAATTTAAGCATTCTCAAATTATGTTTTTTAAACTCTCATTCAAATCACGATCAATTGAAGAATAAAAATTATAATGACACCATTAAGTTTATACGTAAATATAATACATATGATGTTTAACCTTACCTATTTGCGAGTGATTTGCCAGCATTGCATCTTTAATCGACAGATAAAGTGATAAAATCAGATGGTACAAATATTCACTGCACAATCTTGAATGACTTGTCGGTTTCTAGTTAGTCGTATCTCTTGGTATAATCCTAATCCATTTATTTAGCATTTCAGTATTTTTGGGGAAGCAATGAAAGGATACATCTGGGTCCTTTGGCATATTAATATATCCTTGTTTACAACCAGGAGCAGAGCACTTGTTTACCATTTTGAAACACAGAATATAAAGAACATAAAATAGCACAACACAACCATCTTTTTTGAAATAAATATTACGACTGATATTGATGGCCTTTAGGTGTGCATAAATAGCGTGCCCGTTTATGACGTCATCCTTCCAGTTAGCTTCTAGTATTCCTTGATTTACACACACACAAATGTATGGAGAGACGAAAAAGGGAACAGTTTATCATCTCCCTCCCCCCCCCCCTTTATCTTACTGTTAGCTCTGTGATTTTGAAAGGATCTAAGGCACAGTGTTAGCTCATAAGATCTGGAGCAGAAGTTAAGTTTCGCTAAACCTCTACCAAAAATTTAGAAAAAATGATGTATTCCTTTTTTCAGAAAAAGTCACATTTCATGGAAAATATTTAACTTTTTAAATACAACTTTTTTGGTGCAAATTTAGAACTCTCATCTGTAGATTTCAGTTGAAAATTAAAAAATGGAAATAAAATGAGACAGATATGAGCTTTTAAAAAAATGACTCAAGTTTTCTACTTTAAAAATGATTTGCTCAAATCTCATTCTAGATAGAGATAAATGGATTGGTGTTCTAAAAATCCTGGTATATCAGTAAACTAATTATTTTATTTGAAAATCAGTCTACATCGTATATTTTAGGAGATAATTCAAATTATTTGAAAAAAATAGGACTTTTTAGGAAAATATATATTGCTAATTTTCTCAGAAACCTTGCCTGACACAGCAAAAATAAGCACATATTCGGAATCAGGGGGTCATTTTACATAAGAATCGGCTATCTAGACCTCTGGAATATTGGTTTTTTTTAAAACGCAGGCCTGTGTTATCTACATATGGTTACACATATCAAAATACAAAGCTTTTACAATTATAGTTCGGGCCGCTATAGGGGACATGGGATATATCATACTATCATGATCAATTAATACAATCAATCGCATCAGATGTAAAAAGGAGGTCTCTAAAACTGAACTACTAAGAGTCTGTCTAAAAGAAAGTCGACATTTTTTGGTAAATCAATCTTTTTGCTTCGAAATCTGTGCAAGGCATTAAAGCTTTTGTAGTTATAAAATTTATTTATTCCTGAAAAGGGCGGATGCATAAAAGAAAAATATTAAAATTGGAGTGAACTCTTAGTGCAACTTTGACACAGACAAATCTGGTGGCATCACATTCAGCTAACAAATGGCTAACAGTTTCTTTTTGTAGATTACAAAAGACGCAAAGCCTTTCTTCCAGTATTTTTCTATGAATATTGCTAGTGGTCCTAGTATGTTCGAGACAATTCTATACCAAAACCAATATAGACTGTGATCGAACCTTTTTATTTGATAGGCCTTTTATAGTTTGGTTCAGGGGATAGTTTTCATTTATCTTATCATGGTGCCTCTCAATTTGCCTCAAATATTTACATTTTATATCGTTCGTTAATTCTAGGAAGCATAGGCATTTATTCTCAACAAAAAAAACTAACAAAATAAAAATAGCAATATCGTGGTCAAATTTGTGAGCTTGTTAGTTCAATTGTACTTAAAATCCTTTGCCTCTGAAGTGTTTCGATAATTCTTTTTAAATGATAAATTCGTTGTCTACGTTGTTGAAGATTCAAGAATCTCTACGACTTGGGCCATGTATTTTAGTATCCCTGCTGGAATGTATCGTCCGTTGACTATGTATGCGTAGAGGATCATTTGACCCGATGCAATAACATTTGGGCTAGGGTATACTTTCGTACACCGCCTCCATATTTTGGGACTCATGGTATATTATTTTTATTTTTGGAAGGGAATGGGAGAGGAAAAAAAGAAAAAGAAAGAGGAGAGTTATAGAGATGGAAAAAGAGAGAGACACAGAGAGAGAGTCACGCAGATATAGACACACAGATAGAGAAAGGCACAGAGAGAGAGAGAGATAATTAACTTATTCCCATCCTGAAGAGTCTTGGGATCGAGAAATAGTGACTTTACACATAGAAGTGAAATCTTTGGGCACCTGGATCGTGAAAAGAGGAAGTTCCTCATGACCTATTCCTACTCATTCGTCTTCAAATATCTACCCTCCCTCTATCCCCCTCTTCCGGATCTGTCTCGGATGACTACGGAGACTCCACTCATGAAGCCTCCTCCTACACGTCTCTTGGATTCGTACGTTTAGAAGAGGAAGTCTCTCAGGCATTGCTCTTCCTCCCTCTGGGTCTCGGATGACTACGGAGACTCCACTCATGAAGCCTCCTTCTACACGTCTCTTGGACTCAAACGTCTAGAAGAGGAAGTCTCTCAGGTATTGCTCTTCCTCCCTCTGGGTCTCGGATGACTACGGAGGTTCCACTCATGAAGCCTCCTCTTACATGTCTCTTGGATTCGTACGTCTAGAAGAGGAAGTCTCTCAGGCATAGCTCTTCCTCCCTCCGGGTCTCGGATGACTATGGAGACTCCACTCATGAAGCCTCCTCTTACACGTCTCTTGGACTCGAACGTCTAGAAGAGGAAGTCTCTCAGGCATTGTTCTTCCTCAAAAAACAAATGAAAGAGTCCTCCTTGCCCTTGGAGTGTCATCTACAAAGGCTCACGATTTGGAAATCAATGTTACAGATATATTATTCGCCTGATCAGCCTAACATAAGTTTCATTTGTGATTGGTTCTTCAAGGGGGACTCCCTTATGACTTCAAAATATTCTTCAAAAAACACTTTATACTTCTACCTTGAACCATGTGTTTTGTAATAATGCCCTCTGTTCAGACGCTTTTTGAATTTAAGAGATTTCTCTCTTCTTAAACTTGATTCACAAAGAAGCTTCACCTGTATTGTACAATAAAACACCCACCCATTATTGATAATTCTTCTAGCGATTTTAACTCTTATTTATAGTAATGATAGTATTCTGTAATATTAATAATATTATTTATTCTAAAATAATATATAACAGACTCTTTATTGATCTCCACAATCGGTAATGTAAGTTAGGTGTTCGTTGATATATGTTGGAGCCTTGATAGAATATGTACTTCTGTCACCTAAAAAAATAAATGCTTTATATTAGTACAGCTAAAATTAATAAAAATATCATACAACCTCTAAAAAAGTTCTGAAAATAATTATTTATTTCACATTTATAGGTTTTATATTCTTGTATTGAAATAAAAACACCTTCACAACTTTTGTTGATTTTTCTAGCGATATCAGCTCGTATTTCTTGTAATGATGGTAAAAATATTTTGTAATATAAATATAAAGAATTATTCTAAAATAATACACACCAGAGTATTGATCTTCTCAATTCTTAAGGGAAAGTAAGGTTTTCGTTAATGTATTTTATTATATAATCTGTACTTCTGCCACCTAAAGAAAGAAATGTTTATTACTACTATAGTTAAAATTTACAAATAAAAAATAGCCCATAAATAAAAATCTGAAATGAAAATCGTTGTTATTGACCTTATCATGAGTATACTTGATGTTAATTTATCACTTAAGGTCCTACCTAATCTTGTCTAGCTTAGTAAATGCAGAGAAGTATTAATTTCTTAATTATATTAATAAACGTTTTGATTTTTATATAAAACATAATTTGTCTTACTTCACTTATAGGAACTAGAATGGAGTCCTTAGACAAGATACTGCTCTGTGATAATTTTTTAAACACATAAATCTGACACGGACCACTTCCGTTTCCAAGTTAACTACGCGAAGTAAGATGGAAAAAGTTCCTTCTTGAGTTTATTACTCACATTTGCCCTAATGAACCTTTTCAACTCAGCCCATAATGACTCAATATTTAACAAAGAAAATACATGAAAAAGCAAAGCACTGAGCTTTGCATTAATATTAACAAAAATTAAAAGTATAAGTATAGGTTTAAAAATAAATGTCGAATGAGTGATCAAGTGTATATTTCGGGTGTATCAATCAGAGTATTTGTACGAAATTCAAATACTTTACCTCTGAAGTGTTTCGATGATTATTTTTAAATGATAAATTTGTTGTCTACGTTGTTGAAGATTCAAGAATCTCTATGACTTGGGCCATGTATTTTAGTATCCCTGCTGGAATGTATCTGAATGGGTAGAGGATCATTTGATCCGATGAGATAACATTTTATATATAGAGGTCAGATAGAAACTAGCCGGTCAGACGGTTCAAATGCTGTTCAATAAGCTCTTACTATTTCTTCCTCTACATCATAGATCACTAGGAGAACCGACTGACAATATTAATAATAAAAGTGGAAGGATGTCTTCTTTACACCAATGACGTACTTGATCTTCTGGATTCTCCCTGGATTTGCTCAAGAAGAGCGAGGAAGTGGCTAGCCGGTACCTCAGCCATTTTTGTCTTAAGCCGGTGTATATATTTATCATAATAATAATTGGATCCAATAATGACATTTTCTTTCCATATCCTAGGGTTTCTCTTCGTCTTTTTACTATCGAAGATGGGCCTGGACTTCTCGTGTCTATAAGAGAACTCCGAACGGCTTGGTCAGTAAGAAAACACCAGTTCATCTATAAAACGGAATGGGTCTAATTGTCCCTTCCTCATGTTAATTAATAAATACTATAAATGTATTCATAAGAATATCCAAAGGGCTGATTTATGTAATGTCAAGATGTACACTTTGGCGCTTTTCTAAAATATACCCAAAGACATTAAATATCAGTGATTTATATGTTAACTTGGTTTGTATAACTTGAAATAACGATGCACAATTTTTAAAAATGTGATAACGATGAAAAATAGCTATGGGGTTGGGTCTGAATAGGACATAATCTGGTTCCGAACTCGAACGAAAGTTATGGACCCTTTGTATAGATGTACGATTATTTAAATTTGAATAATCGTCGATCTTTGATTACTTTCTTTAACATAATATAAGAGAAAGACCAAGATGTGAAAAGCGTATTTATTAGAGATTGACAAGTAGCTGTTGAATTTTAACCTTTAATTATTGCACAGATGACATTAACTATTTATTATAGTTGACCAAAATTAAAAGAACTTGATCAAATTAGTAAGGAGAGAAGAAGTTCCAATGCCCTTCATGGTCTGGAATCAATATTCTGGGGGTCATATACCGATTCTAGATGTAATGGCAGAGTCCTGCTGAGAGATATGTAGAGGTACAAAAGCCACCGTTGTACTCATTTATAAATGTGGTTCTTTAGGGCTTTCTTCAAGCCTCTCGGAAGATGACCCTGGGAGGAGATGGCCTTAACTGCAACCCATTGCATAGTCTGCGAGAATCTTGGAACATGAAGCAATCCTTATAGTGGGGCGGTTTAGCTCAAAATTTCAAAAGGATTGTGCATTTTGTGATACAAGCATAAAATTTGGCACAAATATACATTGATATATGGCAAAAAAATTCAGATATTGAGCCACTCGGAATTCTCCCTTCATGTCCGCCATATTGGAATTAAAAATGGCCGCCATCTGAAATATATCTTTTCAATTATCTTTGGGTCTAATGCTGCTATTGACTCGATTCTTGTGTCTAAATGTATGTTTTTTGGGGGCAATGTCAATGTACATTTCTGCCAAATTTGTTGCTTGTATCACAAAATGCACAATACCTTAGCTATGATGCCCCACTATTATGCATTTTTGGGGTTGAAGTTGATCCAATACCTCCATAATCCTCCGATTCCTTTCTGAATTTTCAGTGCTACGCTGGATTATGGCAAGAATGGAAGCTGCAGTAGTAGTATTGTGTCGAGAAGTATCCGAGCCAGGATTCATTTTCATTGCCATCGCCGCCACACACTAAGTCCTCTCTCCATTGATCCCCAAAAAAATGGCAGAGAGAGGACACTTACCCGTAGGGCCCCATAGGGCATAGTTGACAAGTTTCCATAATATTGTTGAGCTGTGAATATTGTATTATTAGGGATGAGGAAGTGTTTTCCCCAATGGTAGATGACCGATCATTATCCTTTCACACAGTGAACCACGATATGACAAAGAAATATTAATATTTCCAGTGCAATTTTTTTATGCGATTGTTACTACTCTGCGCTACATGTATGGCCAACAACTCTTGTGCAAAAAAAAATCGATTCGTTATAAAAACCAAAAGTTTTTTATGCCCACATTAGATCCATGAGAAAAAATGTTATTTAAACTCATTTTTGAAACAGTTTTATAAATAACCGGTAGTTTTGACCGGAAGTAGCCCTACAATTTTTGCCGGAGGAAAAACATATTGCAGGACGTTCTTGTCCATATCCAACCTCAAGTCGTGATGGAAAAGGATTTGGGATTGTGACAAATTAATTTTCTAAGACACACTCTAATATGTATCTCGGCGTTGATGCTGACAAGGCAAAAACAGTGAATGTAAGGAAAAGTGGCACTAAATCTTATATCTAAATCTTTTTACTATTCTGAAAGAAAAAAAACCAAAGTGGCATTTCTATTCATTGCCTATCTCTGTTAATTGAATAAATTAATAAACGTCATCAATACATCTGCTGTCACTATTTATTAGACACGAGAATTCCAGCAATCAACTCTTAACATCATACTACAAAAGATAAATAAATAAATTTATAATGGTGTTTCAACATTTCACATCAAATAATATCTAATTATTCCTTGCTCAGGTCAGGAGTCATTTCATGAATAAAGTCCTTGACGAGATCCATTTCTTCAAGAGTTCCTTCGTGTCCCATATTTGGATATCCCTTGAACCTGAAGGAATAAAACAAACAATAAAATACGAGGACAAGAGTTTTTGATAGGCAACCACAACAACAAATATTTCCATCATGGAAATAAAAATCTTGTGTCTCCTATTTTTTTAAATTGACTATTTTGTTTATTACCTCCGCCGAAGGAGGTATTGTTTTCACTGGCGTTGGTTTGTTGGTTGGTTTGTTTGTCAGCAGGATAACTCAAAAAGTACGGAACGGATTTGGATGAAACTTTGTGGAGTTGTTGGAAATGCCAAAAGGAACAAGTGATTAAATTTTGTCATCTCTGAGTGCTTCTTTAAGATGCCAAATGAGCTAAATACTAATAAATATTTCAAGTTAGCCTACTCTGCCAATAGATGTCGCTGTGCTATGAAATTGGGTGCCGGGAGCGTCTTCCTCTCAAAATTTCCGTCAAGGGGAACCCTCCCCCGTCCCTCTACGCCGCTCCAGTCGTGAAAAATCCGCATCGGAAGGCTCATAAGGACCCCGTGACGGCGGAGGTTCGCACTCTCTGAGTGTATACATACCTCTAGTTATTACATATTTACATGGTTCACCACTTTATCTCAAATATTAAATACATACAGAATTACCAGCTGAAAAAATGATTTTTATTGGGTAAAATTTGCGAGATCCCCCTCAAGACATCCTTAGTAATAGTTTATAAGTTAAAGACTGTCAATTGTATCAAGAACACCTAAGAACAGAGACACGATGGATTCATCGGCTAAAATATAGCCGATTGAAACCACTATATTTTAGGTTAATAATCTCCTTAGCCCGGTGATTGTCTTGTTTCTATTTTAGTATCAAGTGAAAAACTACAAGACTTGCCTTTTAAAATATGATTCAATTTAATACTCAATAACTTTTTGATTTTGCTGGATTCCAAAAATTATTTTTGGTGTCAACACCTGTTATTCATGTTTTTCCAAGATGCCTTATTCACGAATGTATCTTCTACAAATTCAATTATTCATACACATTAAGACAAATTCACTTTGGTAATTATATGTAACATGTTCTACATAGTATAGTATTGAGACTTTTATATTAAGTCGAAGTGGAGAGGGATATAGAGCATTCAGTTGTATTCAAGCGATTTATCCCGATGCCTCGGGGTTTTTCCCTTCGTATGGTAGCATTTTATTTCAAAAATCAGTGGACACGATTTACACTAAAACCGCCAAGGAGCTCTATTTTTACCCCTTTTTATTTTCAAATAAAGGGTTTGTATGCTTTCATATAAGCATTACATTCAAAAGTTCCTGACTTTCCTATTAAAGTTGATTAATTAGTTATCTACTAAATTATTATGAAATCTGGTTAGGAAAAAAGTATGGTTATATATATACATATATATATAATATATATATCAGGAAACGACCGGGACACCTTTTTTCGCCGGGACCCAGGTCGGGATTTAAATTTTTCAAGCCGGGCCGGGCCAAAACCGGACCGGGATATAATATATATTTTCGTTCCTTCGACATTCTGAAGTGCAGAATCTCCAAAAAGTTTCTGAAGTGATGATTTTAATGACAAACGAAAAAAATAGATGTCCCGGCCAGGTGTATAAAAAACCGGTACACCGGGCCGGGCCGCTCAAAAAACAGCCGGGACCTGGGTGGGGTACACGGTCGTTTCCTTATATTTATATATATATATACAGGGTGCGGCAGCATAACTTCCTTTTTTTAAATAGGTCGCAATCAGTCTGTAGAAGCAATAGCGGGGTGGGCGTGTTTTGCAACACGCACAATGTCTTGCAACCTCCACGGCGTTCTGCACGCAAACATACCTCTGCCCTTGGACTTTCTGATCGTTCAGTGAGGCAAATACTTCACGATGACCTTCATTACCATCCTTACAAGATTGCGATTGTGCAGGAACTCTCAGTACGTGATTTCACTTCACGAAGGAATGCATGTGAGGCACTTCTCTAAAACGTTCCTAAAGACGCTATTGTTTACTTTAGTGATGAAGCACATTTTCATTTGACTGGATGCGTCAAGAAACAAAACATGCGCTACTGGGCTGACACCAATCCCCGGGAATTGCATGAAAGACCTTTGCATTCACCTAAACTCACAGTGTGGTGTGCAACTTCCTCCACTGGAATTGTTGGTCCTTGGTTTTTTGAAAAAAATGAGGTAACAGTGACAGTGAATTCAGAGCGGTATGTCAACATGTTGGAAGAGTTTTTCCTTCCACGAATTAACGAATTGGACCAAGGGGATATTTGGTTTCAGCAGGTTGGAGCAACTGCTCACACTTCAAGGGCATCGATGGCTGTTTTGAGGGAACAATTTCCGGAGCGCCTCATTTCAATAAGGGGCGATTTGGAGTGGCCAGCCCGTTCCCCCGATTTGTCCCCTTGTGATTTTTATTTGTGGGGATATTTGAAATCCCGTGTTTATGTCAACCGCCCGAGAAGTCTACCAGACTTGAAGGCCAACATCAGAGAAGAAATTGCCAATATACCCGCTGATACGCTGGTGAGAGTCATGGCAAACACCCGAAATCGGTATATACAGTGTATGGACAATGGGGGATGCCACCTATCTGATATGATTTCAAAATTATGTGAAGCAAAACTTTAAATATGTACTAAAATCATGAAACTATATATATATATATATATATATATATATATATATATATATATATATATATATATATATATATATATATATATATATATATATATATATATGTTCTTCTAACACTATAATAGTAATAGAAGAATGTAGGTAAAATTTACCCCCCTTGGCGGTTCAAGGTAAAATGAAATATTGGCCGTTAAAAACAAACCCCTATAGTTTTTTTTCTGTCCATTTGGTTCGATAGAATTAACCCTTGTGGATATAAATCAACATTATAGCATTAAAATTAGTGCATTGAACCCACATGTATGTATGTAGTGATATAAAGATATAGAGAGCTGATTCCCTTCATCTGTATTTTTGTGTCCACAGATAGATTTTATGTCTATGATCAGCTTACGATGACGGTGTACAAAATACTTAGTTTATTTTGAACACACACAGAATACAGCTGAACGACGATTTTTCTCTGCTATTGAAGGGAATCAGCCCTCTATATCTTTATATCTCTATGATTGAACCTAGGATCTTTAGTTTTAGATAATGTGGATGAAGTGGATTAAATGTAGAGTCCGAGTGTGAAGCACGCGTAAGCAAAGTCCTTATTAACTTTTTATTTTTATCCGCTCATATTCCCTCTCTTTCTCCCTTCTTGTACCTTGAAAAGAGCAATGTTATTGTTTTAGAGGTCATTCGGTCACAACTTCAGTAGCCTCTACCGTTGATTCACTAACTGGATCATACATGTTATCAGTTATATAAAAACGTGAAAAAACGCCTAACCACAATTTTTCCTGACGTCATTTACAATTAAAAAGTATATAGAATATATGTATCATGCAGCCGGTGTTTGAAATTGACGCACTCGAAAACTATGGCAAGGCTTGTTCATATTTAAAAGATGACTGCTCATTATTAGGCATCATGAAAAATATCTTATGTCATTTACATCAAAAAGGTTCTGTGGAAAAATATACACTACCTATAATTAGCAAAAAGCCCCGTTAGTATTTTAGAGGAGGCCATTCCACGGTCAAAAGTCACAATTTCATCAGCTTCGCCATGGACCTGAAGAAGGGGCGTCTCAGCTGGGCCATAAGAAGTGGTGTCCCCAGGTAGATACGTGGACAGAGCAATCCCTCCAGCCAGTGGAGTGCCAGGATCCTTCAGCAAGTGATATAAGGCCAGAGCTCCGCCCTGAGAAAATCCGCCCAAAGAATTCGATCACGTGGCACTTCCTTGGCCTCTTCCGCTATGAGGGCACCCAAATTGACTGAGGAAGCATCCAGACCCTCTAAATCCTCTCGAATCCCATCCTTCCCATCCAAATCGAATATATCGTACCAAGCAGGCATTGAGAGGCCATCGTTGAGGCTCACAGGAATGGAGTTTGCCGTGGGACAAACAATTTTCATGTAGGGCGGTTTAATGGTGTTAAGGGCTCCTGCCCAGCCAAAGCCAGTGTCACCCAGGCCGTGGAGAAAAATGAGAGTGGCGCTATGCGTCTGCCCGCTGGCTCGAAGTATCACTGGTGGCACTAAAGGGGGCATGCTTTGAGAAATAAAGGAAGATCATATTAGACAATGAAAACAATATATTCGAAGATGTTAGGGGTATCTATTTATTGAGCTGTTGATATTTAATTGAGACAAACTTAATTACAATTTAAAATTATATTCGTTCCATTCTTTTACTCCGCTCCATCCGGGATCTCCCTTTGGAGGAAGGAATTCCTCCATCAGAGCTGCAGTTAGAGTGAAAAGAGCGTACAAGGCTCAAGGTATTTATATGATTTTGATGAAAATTCTCAGTTTTACTGGGCCAGGCACATTCTTTATGACTCAACCTAATATTTTAAGATTTTATCTCACCCATCATTATTTGCCATATTGCAGCCGCAAGCCCAGTCCCTAAAACCTCCAAGAAACGATCCCGGCATGTATCCGATCTAAGGTAAAAGAATGGTGAGTCATTTAAGGGGTTTTTGTGTCCATGAAGTATTAAATCATAATTGCAGCGTTCGTAGATTCCTCTTCGGATGAAGAGCGTCTTCGGTTTAAGGTGGTTCATCTAACACAAAAAGCCTGAGGACATCAAGTGCAATATCTGCTCTCAACCATCCACACTCAGAGCTTGATGCGGCACTATCTGCGCAGGCATAATCTGAGCTGGAAAGATATGAAGAAGCATCATGTCGGGATAAGCACTTCCCTTGCCGTCCGTTGTCGGTATTGTAGAGGGTTGTTTTTTATAGAATCTGTAAGTTGACTATTGAATAAATTTGAATACTATTTAATTAACGCCCTATTGATTTTGACAGATCGAAACACCATAGGATATGCTCCAAACGACGAGGACAACACCTGGTTCAAGTAGTCAACTACAAAAATCTTGGGATTTCTTCTTGATGTCGTAAGTAGCTTTTTAAACAAAAACCATGCATATGATTAATAGCACCCATTTTGTGTTTTAGCACGCCCATTCAGAGAATTGTGGATCCTTCACGAAACCAAGTGGCCAAGTGGAACACAACCATTCTGGATGAAACCGATGACGAGGAGACAGAGGAGCAAAGACGCATGGCGGAGGACCAAGGAGCGACAAACTGGAGAAAAACTCAAGCACTCATGGTCCAACTGTTCAAAAAGCCCGACAACACTGTCGACCTTTCCCAAGTGTAATGGGAAAATGCTTTGGAGTACACCGAATTCCAGGCCTTCCTGGAGGACAACTAATACAGGGTGGTAAGATCAAATCCGGCGGTTTTTCAGGACATCCTTTAACAAGGATGACATCATCTGATCCGCGCAGCTGTTTTTTTTAGCAGACAGAAGGATACCAGGGACGCTCGTGCTGTCGTCGACAGGGCCTTCAGGCCCTCCAGCAACGCCCGCAAGGCCACGACCCCAGCAGGTCCATCAGGGATGTCGCCAAGGAGCTGGACGTTTCTCACGTAACTTTGTTGGCCTGTGTGAATGAGGATTTGCGTTGTCACAGCTACAAACTCAATATTGACCAGCTGTTGACGCAGAAGAACAAGAACATGCGGCTGTACAAGTCTGTGAAGCTGCTGAACAAGCTCAAGCACCCAAAAGAAAAACGACATGCTCTGGTTCTTCTCTGATGAAAATAATTTTTGCCAGGGCCAGAAGTTGAACAAACAGAACCAGAGGTGGGTTGGTAACTGTCCAGCTGATGTGCCAAAGGTGATGAAGACGAAGTTCCCAGACACAGTCATGGTGTTCGGGGTCATCTCCAGTGATGGTGACGTTATGACTCCACATATCTTCGAGAAGGGGTTGAGGGTTAGCACGGAGGTCTACCTTGACGTTATGAAGAAGACAGTCCTTCCCTGGACTAAGAAGGTGGCCGGGGACAGGCCTTGGGTCTGGCAACAGGACTCTGCCCCCTGCCATGTGTCCAAGAAGTCTCTGGACTGGTTGGCAGCAAAAACATACGACTTCGTCCCCAAGACCACTGGCCCCCTAGCTCCCCCGATTTGAATCCTATGGACTATGGACTGGTGGCTAAGGCCTGCTCCTCCTCTCCTCGACGCAGAAAGCAGATGGATTAAATAAGCAGAATTTACTCATCTGTTCGAGCATTTTAATGTCTAAATAAATAAAATTGAACAGAAATTAACGACTTTATGTGTAATTTTAGTTGAGAGAAGAAAACGCCAGATTTGGTCTTACCACCCTGTACCTCACTCTCCGCTTTCTAAAGCAGAATGTCCGATCTGCGATGAAACGGAAAAAAGTAATATTATATTTTGTTATTAAGTTTGTCATGTTTTATTGAAATAAAAAAAAGTTGTGCACTTATATTTCTGAAGGTCTCCGTGGTAAAGGAGTGGACCGCCATGTCAGATGTGCACATCTACAAAGATTACTCGACACATCAAAAACATTTTTTTTAATACATGCTTAAAACTACTTGGATCAAGATTACTAACAGTGATCTTCCGAATATGAAAATATCCCAACCTTTTTTGCGTGATAAATAGAGAATATATGTTGTCGAGCAGATGTTAGATAATGGCACACTCGAAAACTGTGACTCTGCCCGTACATATTTTGAAGATCACTACAAGTATATATTTTATATTCATAAATTTTGAGAACACTACTCTGTGCGGCCGGTATCATTGGCGGTAGCAATTGCTTTTTTAGTCAAAGTGAAGGGTAAATAATGAAAATAAGTGTTATATAATTGGGAACCAATTTATTAAGTATTCACTAAGCAAGAAAAACAAACAAATGAACCGACTCCGTCGGAGCCTTATGTCAGTAAAACCGTTAAAAAAAGACACATTAAATACTGAATTTGGCCTGCAGTGCAACACAAACCCAAAAAATTTGAATATGACGGCTTTAAGAAGGGCATTCTTCATAGGTTACTATAAAAGCTTAGAATAATTTATTATCCAAACATGACAACAACAACATTTTATAAATTATCAAGATAAGAAGCCTTTACAGCATTCTGGCCACATAATCCTAACCGATAAATATTTTATGTGGGGATTTAAAAGAGAAAAAATGAAGAAATAAATGAGGATGAAAAGGGATTATAAAAAATAATGATACCGAAATGAGGCTTCTGAGTGTTGAAACATTAAATCGAGGCTCTGTCGTGACCGCAAGGCGGGAGTAATATATAATGTTGCTTGGGGTAGTATTACATGTTCGTTATACTTGATTTTTAAAGTATAAGTTATAGATCGTGTCAATGTTAAATATCTTTGTTTAAAAAAGATCAATTATGTATATGTAAACTCTAATTGATGCATGTACTTGAAGCATTTTCTATTGAAGACATGATAGAAAAAGTGATCAATACATTAGTAAAATAGTTTTTCAAAAATATGGTACTAAGAGGAAATCTCTAAGGTATTCGTTCCTAGTATTTATCCTATGAAATATACTGTAGTATCCCCAAAGTCTAAGAAGGTCATCTAGAATACCAAATATGAAGACATCTCTTAACCTTGTACCTTTTTATTAACATTCTATTTTTTATGTATTTACTAACCAGTTTTGATATTTAAGTAGGTTTGTTGTGAGCAGGAAGGGTTAAAGATATTACTTGGCTATATTTGATTGTATGATTCGATTGGGGTCGGGGCTAGAGAAAGTTATATGATACATACATATAACTGTCTCTATCCCATATTATATAAAAATGGTGTTTTCATTATACATCTCCAGGCAGGGGTATTCACTCCTACTTCCGCCGTTGAAGTTGGAAGACCTGGATCCTGACTACATTGGATTAGTATTTATATAATTGTGTATCTTTAGTGCATCGAGAATATATGATATACAGCTATCCGACAGGACCCCATAAACACATTCGTTATCTTGATTATTATTTACGGTAAGAGTCCACTCTTTTGATACATTTGGGGTTCACTCATAAACATCATTTCCTAAGGGCAAATCTCTAAGGTATTCGTTCCTAGTATGTATCCTATGAATAAATAAATATGTTGTAGTGCTCTTGTGTCACGACTGACACTAAAAATGGCGCAGTCGGTAGGATCTCATCACGGGGCCCGTCCGTGAGCCGATAAATCACATCATTAACGATGTGTATATGTCGAACAACCCTACAGTGTTAGGGAAGCCCGCTGTTGAAATCAGAAACAGTGTTCAATTGCTGGACCTCATTGCTGATACCCTAAGCGATGTCGGGACAGTATCGGATGCCCGGGCGAATTTCATACTGCGCTTTCAAGGTCCGTCAGAATCGTCGAAGGAGAACTTCTACAAACTGCGGAACCTCTGGACGAAAGCGTATGGAGGGGCCAAGACAGCTCACAAAGAACTTGTGGGCCAGTTCCTCAAAGGCTTGAGGAATGAAGCGGCATCGATCGCTACAAGGAAACTAGTCTTGGACAACCCAGGAATGACCCCAGAAGACGTCCAGAAGAACATTGAGCATTTCGAGACGGCTGAGAGGCTACACCGGCCGGTATTGCTGGCTAGTGCTCCAAGATATGGGCCAGCAGAAGCCGGGATACAAACCCGGTGAGAAAAAAGACTATAAGGGCGAAAGGAAGCACAAACCTTTCACAATTGTTTCGGCTGTGGAAAGAGGGTCATTCCAAAAAGGACTGCCCTCGCCAAAAGAAGACGGGAAACTAGTGAGGGGGCCGCACTCCCCTTAGACAACGTTTCAATGTTAAATATCTTTGTTTAAAAAAGATTGATTATGTATATGTAAACTATAATTGATGCAGGTACAAAATTCCCTGAAGCATTTTCTATTAAAGACATGATAGCAGAAAAAGTAATCAACACATTAGTAAAATAGTTAATTCATTAACTCAAGAAACAAAAATGTTGGGACTTAGCTGCACTAAATGGGTGTCTAGAGAAATTATCGAGGAGTGCAAAGTGCACGACGTTATCTGCACTCTTCTACATGCCAATGATGAGGCCAGTGGATTCTGTATCTTGCAAAATCTGTCCATGCACAATTGCTCTGCCATTAAGTTTGGGATGTTTGTGCACAATGAGCTTCAGAATACAACAGAGTGTGTTCTGTGTAGGTGGAGTGAAAATCCCATGCTCCATTTTTTTGGCTGACGGGGACCCGTGGACCCTTCCGCGGAGGGCTGTCGTGCAATTGGTATATTTCGACGTTTTGTATGTTCGACGTTTTGTATGTTCGACGTTCTGTAAGTTCGACGTTTTGTAAGTTCGACGTTTAGTAAGGTCGACGTTTTGTAAGTTCGACGTTTTGTAGGTCGACGTTTTGTAGGTCGACGTTTTGTAATTCGACGTTTTGTCTGCACACCCTACATGCCAATGATGAGGCCAGTGGATTCTGTATCTTGCAAAATCTGTCCATGCACAATTGCTCTGCCATTAAGTTTGGGATGTTGTGCACAATGAGCTTCAGAATACAAACAGAGTGTGCTGGGAAAGTGATTTTAAGCAACTGCTACCATGGGGAGTGGACTCTATACTAAGGTGGTCAAAGATGTTCCTCTTGACTACAGCAACTTCCTCGTACTGACTCTGTTATATATAGCACTAAGATCGATGAATTTATGGTCAGATCAGCTATTGACTACGGGATGGCATTGGCTCTGTTTACTGTCCTATGGGTTGTTCGTAACTGCCTTAACCGTATCAGGAGAGGTAGTTTGAAAACTCATGGATTAAACTCAAATATAATTGGTGTGATGACAGTCCTAATTTCAACAGTCCTTTGTACACTTATTCATGGTGTCTCAGCTGATGGTGACAGTGTCCAGTACTCTGCAGCAAAAGCACATTGATCACTAAAATAATCACAAGCCCAAGACTGAATAAGGTGGAAAATGCTGCTGTTCTGTCAACGAATGTCACATTATGGCCAGATCTAGAAAATTCAACAACAAGACAGTCCACAATGCAGATCAGTCAAGAAAGAGGTAAAACAGTGCTGTTGGCCCTGCATAAATTTGACACTAAGATTAGTGATCCAGACAAAGTTTTTCAAAATTTGGAGTATGTTGACTCACACACACAAAGGGGTTACGATCTACCTGGAGGCAAAACTAAATTCTGCATCAGAGGCTTTAAAAACTGTAGACACTAAAACTATCTTGCCTTCTGTTGACTGTAGAAAAAACCTCTAAATTAAATTGCCTTACTACTATGTCATACTCCTACCACTGCAAGAGGAACCTATTAATGGAAATATATGGGAAACCTTATTCTCAAGATATAGCGTACCCAACAAACAACTACCCTGATTTCAACTTCTTACTGTAGCTCGGAAAAAGTACTATAGTATCGTTACTATCAACATCATCTAAGTTTACCAACCATATCTAAAATACAATGATTCCCCTCTTTTAGTTAAAAGATATTATACGTTGCATATTTCCTCTTGTGAGAGGCCCAATGAGTATAAAAGTCCTTACCTTATACCATATTGGTATCATTCACTTTTGTATTTGCAAGCCGTCATTATCTCAGATACTGAATAAAGCCTTCACTTACCAACTACTCTCCGTCTATATCATTCACTCCATTCACTACATCACTCCGAGTATTACTTCTAACTCCTAAGCGACTCTTATATCATTGGGTTACGTGTTTGTACTTGACCCTTAAGTAACTGTTCTCTTGGTCGAACCATCTTTATCTTTATTTTATTTGTAGCAATTCAAGTTACCACTTGGGTACACTACAAATTGGCGCAGCAGTCGGTAGGATATATATATATTTAAAGTAATAGCAATTCCAGCAATTAATTAAAAGTAGTTGAGAGATCTATTTTATTTTTAATTAAGAGAATTATTTACTAAGATCCTTATTTTAACAAGAGCAATTCCTTGAGAATTAATTGTTAAAATTCAATTCTAACTTAAGTATCTTTTTTTTTAATCAAGAAGAAATTCCCCGAGAATTAATTGTGACATTCAATTGGAACTTAAGTATTTCATTTTACAAGAACTCCATAGAGAGTGTTAATTGAAATTTATTTAAACAAGAAGAAACTTCCCGAAAGTTAATTGTTAAATTTTAGAAAGCAAAATCCAAGAACTAGAAATTTACAACAAGTACAGGCAACTAACTTGAAGTAAAGATGAGCAAGGGACGAGGACAGGCTATGAGGAATGCCGAACGCCCAAGCAGCGCCGCATCATCCAACTGGGACGACGACTCGAGCCCAGAGCCAACCTCTACCGTCCCGACTACGAGCCCAGAGCCGACCTCTACCCCATGGACAATGAACGCCCACAGTCCGCAGCCCCGATCAAGACGAACTTTCCGCGGCTCACCCTCACAACGGACTACACAATGTGGAGGAATGCAGTGGAGTGCATAATAGAGGTCACTGGAGCCACCATCAGCAAGTGGTCGCCCAGATCATCTCCGCGATCGATGGAGATACAATGTACAGGGCCCAGAATGTCCTGTCAGACTTCAAGATGACGCTACGGGGCCAGATCGTCGCCGATCCAATCAATACCATCGGTGACTTCCTGGATAGGATGGACCGCGTCCTCAACAAGGTTGGGGAGACGGACCGAGCCAAGCTACGCCTCGAGACACTGAAGCAGCGCCCTACGAGACCACCGCCGACTACTTTCAAGAATACAAGCAATCTGTGGGCAAGAGCAATCAAGGCTCAGTCAACAGATCGGAGGGACAACTCATCTCGTCCTTCCTCGGCCAGTTCCTCAAAGGCTTGAGGAATGAAGCGGCATCGATCGCTACAAGGAAACTAGTCTTGGACAACCCAGGAATGACCCAGAAGACGTCCAGAAGAACATTGAGCATTTCGAGACGGCTGAGAGGCTACACCGGCCGGTATTGCTGGCTAGTGCTCCAAGATATGGGCCAGCAGAAGCCGGGATACAAACCCGGTGAGAAAAAGACTATAAGGGCGAAAGGAAGCACAAACCTTTCACAATTGTTTCGGCTGTGGAAAAGAGGGTCATTCCAAAAAGGACTGCCCTCGCCAAAAGAAGACGGGAAACTAGTGAGGGGGGCCGCACTCCCCTTAGACAACGTTTCAATGTTAAATATCTTTGTTTAAAAAAGATTGATTATGTATATGTAAACTATAATTGATGCAGGTACAAAATTCCCTGAAGCATTTTCTATTAAAGACATGATAGCAGAAAAAGTAATCAACACATTAGTAAAATAGTTAATTCATTAACTCAAGAAACAAAAATGTTGGGACTTAGCTGCACTAAATGGGTGTCTAGAGAAATTATCGAGGAGTGCAAAGTGCACGACGTTATCTGCACTCTTCTACATGCCAATGATGAGGCCAGTGGATTCTGTATCTTGCAAAATATGTCCATGCACAATTGCTCTGCCATTAAGTTTGGGATGTTTGTGCACAATGAGCTTCAGAATACAAACAGAGTGTGCTGGGAAAGTGATTTTAAGCAACTGCTACCATGGTGGAGTGGACTCTATACTAAGGTGGTCAAAGATGTTCCTCTTGACTACAGCAACTTCCTCGGTACTGACTCTGTTATATATAGCACTAAGATCGATGAATTTATGGTCAGATCAGCTATTGACTACAGGATGGCTAACACCTTCATAGCCCAAAGCGGCATCGTCTGAGAAGCAGAAATGTGTCTGGGTACACCATTCACAACTCATTTGACACCATAGACTACCTTTCGTGGGAAAGACTCGAAGAAACTAACAAAAATTCCGAGTAAACATGACCGTCAACGGAGGGAAAATATGATGGTCAATCAAGAAATAATGGGGACCTACAAGCGATCAGAGCGCCTCCAAGAGGACAGGATCCTCACTAATGCCACCTCCGCAGCACTACTAACACGCACCCTCGCTTGCCACCCCTCCAACCTTTCCGCTTGCCAGACATCAAAAAGAAGAGAGCGCGTCCAAGACACCATCCTACAGAGGTACGACGCCGAACCCAGGTACCACGGGGAGGAGGTACAAAACGAATTGAGGCAAGTGCTCGCAAGCTTCAAAAAGCACGCCCCCCAAGTAACGCTTCAACCCATGACCTTCGAGGAAGGCAAGAACACCCTAAGAAAGAAGGGAGCATCGGGACTCTGGGACAAGTGGGGCAACATGGAAGATTGCCTGAACGATCCCCAAACCAAAGAAAAGGTCACACAAATCATAGAACGTCTTCGACGAGGGGAGAACGTCCCCAAATATTACGTGACCGTCCATAACAAGGTTGAAAGCAAAGAAATGAAAAGAAGCGACGAGGGACAAATAAACGACTTCGACCCCCACAAACTAGAGCAGAATCCCCGGCTCATCTCCTACTTCAGCTGCCTGGCACGCATAGTGGACCAAATGATGTTTGGTAACTTCGTTAAATACCACTATAACGTTGAAAAACTCTTTCCCCACACTACAAGCGGCACCCCCATAATAAAAGTAGGTGATATATTAAAACCGAATGGGACCGGTACAACACCAACGGGACCGGCAACAACTACATAAAAAGAAGTGCGTGCACTAAATACTTCTCTTTCACTTATATAGAAAATATGGTGCGTTCTAATAAAATCTGTTTTACTCTCAATAATTTTGAGAATGAAGAGCAAGCTGGGATCTTGGACTTCTTGGAGACTAATGAACGTTGGATTATGTTCGCAATCATCGGCGAGGAGCAAGGATCGGAGGGTACGATCCATCTGCAAGGTTACATAAACCTAAAAACGGCCTTTTTGAAGGCCATCAATGGAAACTTAAAGTTTTGGAAAAAGGTTCCTGGACTGCTAAGAGCACATATCGAGGATGCAAGGGTGACGACCTGCACAACCTCGATTACTGCAGCAAAGGCGGTGTCTACAGGACTTGAGGTGAAGCGGAGGAGGAGTCAAAGGGCGATCATGGGTGATTCTCATCAATGGACTCCTCAACCAAGAATGGGATTGGGCTGAGGTCTTCGCCAAATACCCGGAACTTGGCGTCCGATATCGATTCCAGATACAGGACATCATCAATCAGCGAGGAATGGCTGTGACATCGATACAGTTGGAATTACGGGAATGGCAAACTGACGTTGTGGGACGTCTGCAGCGCCAAGGGAACAGAAAAATTCTTTTTGTTATCGATGAGGAGGGCAACAAAGGGAAAAGTACGCTGGCCCGCCACCTAGTTCAAAATTGCGAAGCGTGGAGCTGCAACGGTGGCAAGATGACGGATTTGATGACGGCATATAACATCAAAGCAAAGATAGCCATATTTGATATGGCCAGATGCAACGACTTCAGTTTCTGGCCGTGGAATTTCATGGAGTCATTGAAAAACGGCATGTACACGACGACGAAATATAGAGGAGCCAACAAGTTATTTAACCCCCCCCCCCTCTGTTGTAGTATTTTGTAATGAGGATGTTCCTCGAGACAAGTTCAGTAATGATAGATATGATGTACTTAAAATATAATAAATTTATTTCAATCAAATTATACGATTTGTTTCAATTTGGGATTCTTCGGCATTAAAAGTTTTGCCTTCAGGTTTGAATGGGGTATGAAGAGATAAGTTCACACAACGACCCTTAAAAGAGGTCTTCCAGGTGATACGTATTTGCATGTTGATTTCGGGATGAACTGTTTGTTTAGGGGTTTTCTTATACATAGAGTCAATGCGGGGAATATGGTATTTTACAAGTTCGTAAAAGGGAATATATTTGTTTTCGTAGGTGGATTTGATCCATCCGTATCCAGGGTAATTGTTGGTTTCATAAGTTACAGGTGCTCCAGTAGGAGCATCCTTAATAACAGTACGAGAAATAGTTTGAGGGAGAGCTTTGCGGAATACTTTGTGGTAGAATAGAGATCCAATTTTTGCTCCATTCTGGACAAGGATTTGATTATATCCTTAAGGTTAAAAGCAATTATACACAATTCACTCTCTTGTAGGAATTAACAAAACACTTCCGTTAGTCTATTGCATAACAAATAACAGAAATGAAGAAACATATTCCATCATTTTTAACTTTATTAAAAATAAAGAAATTGTTCCTATCTCCATCACTATCGACTTCGAAAGAGCGGCAATAAAAAATAAAAAATGTGTTTCCAGAGGCAAAAATTTATGGATGTTTTTTCACTTTGGTCAATGTTTGTGGCGAAAACTTCAAGGCCTTGGACTTCAAAATTGGTACAAAAATGAAAACAATCAACACATAATTAAAAAATTTCAAGCTCTAGCCTTCCTTCCACCTGACACTGTCCACGATGTATTCAATCAGTTAATAATTCGATCAACGATGAAACAGATGAAATTCTAAGCGACTTCTTGCAATACTTTGAGACAACATGGCTTGGAATTGTACAAAGGGGAAGGAGGCGGAGACCTACATTTGACATCGATTTATGGAATGTTTTTGAACGGATGGAGAGGAATTTACCTCGAACCAATAATTCAGTGGAGGGATGGCACAATGCTTTCCATATGCGTCTTCAAATATGTCACCCAACGTTGCAAAAACTTCTTCAAAAGATTCGACTCGAACAAGCTGCTACTGAATTGTCTATTCGGCAAATTGAAACTGGGCAAGAATTAGACCGAAAGACCATTTGAAAGCCTAAATCTGTAAACTTCATTATAAATATTGCTTCAACTGGAAAAGTTATCTTTCAAGACCCTCGGAAAGCACCGACTGTCCAGAAAGCGGAAGAAGAACGTGAAGAAGACGCGATATCTCCCCCTAAAGATATTGATACTCCAAATGAAGGAATGGATGAAGATAATCCCATGGAATTTCAAGATGATATTACGGATGAATCGTTTGCTTTGACGTCTAACGTCGGTTTCCCAAGGCCATTGACTCAAAGCAAATTGAATGATCTAGTAAGAGATCTTGGACTTTCCAAAGAAAGTGCTCAGCTATTGGGGTCCCGTCTTAGTGAGGATAATTTATTGTCCAAGGAAACTACTTTTTATTGGTATCGAAATCGAGAGGCCGCATTTCGCATTTTTTTTACTACAGATACAAAAAACACTCTAGTATAATGCAAGGATATCCAAGGACTTATGGAAGCACTTGGCAACCAATACCATCCAAGTGAATGGAGACTCTTTATCGACTCTTCCAGCAGAAGTTTGAAAGCCGTATTATTGAATATTGGCAATAAAATGGCCTCAATTCCAATTGGTTATTCTATGTGCCTAAGAGAAAACTATGAAGATTTAAAACATCTAGTCAATGCCATCAATTATCAAGAACACAATTGGCTGATATACAGTGATCTCAGGTGAAACAAACTAATAGTCATAAAATAACCTTTATAAGAAGTGTAGAAATATTAAGTACTACTTCTCCCTAACTTATTCTTTCATTCTTTTTGATAGGTCGTATGCTTACTACTGGGAATGCAATGTGGATACACTAAATATCCGTGCTTCATGTGCCTATGGGATAGTCGAGCTGATAATATTCACAATCGTAAAAAATATTGGCCTCCTCGAACTATATTGGAGATTGGAAGTTACAACGTAATAGCTGAGCCTCTCGTCCCACCAAAAATATTATATTTCCCCCTCTTCATATTAAACTTGGTCTAATAAAATTTTTATCAAGGCTTTAAGTAAAGAAGGACGAGCTTTTCAATATATTCTTAGAAAATTCAATCATATAACTGAGGCCATGTTGCATGCCATTAGCTAATGGCCATGTAACTTCATGGAAAGTTTGAAGAAGGGTACATTCACCTCTACCAAGTATCAAGGCCGGCTCGAGATATTGAGGCCCCCAAAAGACATGTATTTTGTTATGAGGATATACTTCGAGATTATTTAAGTTCTGATAGATATGATGTCCTCCTGATAGATATGAAGGTCATTAGGCTAAGGAGGTCCTTCTTTGCAGAAGAAATATTACAACAATTGATTTGATCCATCCGTATCCAGGGTAATTGTTGGTTTCATAAGTCAAAGCTTCTCCATTGGGAGCATCCTTAACAACAGTACGAGAAATAGTTTGAGGGAGGGCTTTGCGAAATACTTTATGGTAGAATAAAGATCCAATTTTGCTCCATTTTGGACAAGAATTTGATTAATGTCCTTAAGGTTAAATGATTCAGAAGAATCAGTATGATAATAAGTATAAATTTTTGGAGGTCCTTCTTTGCCATAGAACCATTGTCCAAAAAATGTAGGTGTACAGTTACAGATGAATTCTATCTTGACCCAATTAATTTTATAATAACGATGACTTTGCATTTGTAGGTTCCATCGTTGATTATCTTTAGGTTAAAGGAACGGAACCACTACGAGGTCCGAGTTCTATGTTAGAGAGGGGTTCGATAAGCATCCGATTAACAGATCTAAAGTACTCCTTAGGTCTTCGTATGTCTTTCGACGCGCGCGATAAGCACGCCGAGGGATACGCCGCCGATAGGATGATCGTTTACCACGTCTTGCATAACGACGTTTATACCTCAAGCGTCGGAACATTACTGGCATGGCTGCCGCCATGCATGGTTGGTTTTATTGTCAACTCCGAGGATTGTTCTAGCGCGGCCAGGTGAGATATTGGATGGTTTGTATATGGGTAATACTGAACCACTTGTCATCTTAACTACATAAAAAAAGTGCGTGCACTAATTAAATATCTTTCACTTATATAGTAAATATGGTGCGTTCAAATAAAATCTGTTTCACTCTTAACAATTATGAGGATGGAGAGCAAGCAGGGATTTGACTTCTGGATAGAATGAACGATGGGTGAAGTTCGCCATCATCGGCGAGGAGCAGGGATCGGAGGGCACGATCCATCTACAGGGTTATATTAACCTGAAAACGGCCTTTTTGAAGGCCATCAATGGAAATCTTAAGTTTTGGAAGAAGGTTCCAGGACTGCAAAGAGCACATTTAGAGGATGCAAGGGGTGACGACCTGCACAACCTCGAATACTGCTCAAGGGTGTGTTTACAGGACTTGGGGTGAAGCCGAAGAGGAGTCAAAGGAGATCAATGGGTGGTTCTCATCAATGGTCTCCTCAATCTGGAATGGGGTTGGGAAGAGGTATTCAACAAATACCCGGAACTTGGAGTCCGCTACCGCTTCCAAATCCAGGATATTATAAATCAGCGAGGGATGGCTGTAATTCGGTACAGTTGGAGTTGCGGGAATGGCAAACTGACGTTGTGGGACGTTTGGAGCGCCAAGGGAACCGCAAAATCCTTTTCGTGATAGATGAAGAAGGAAACAAGGGGAAAAGTACGCTGGCCCGCCACCTAGTGCAAAATTGCGAAGCTTGGAGCTGCAACGGTGGAAAGATGACGGATCTGATGACAGCATATAACATCAGAGCCAAAATAGCCATATTTGATATGGCCAGATGCAATGACTTCAGTTTCTGGCCGTGGAATTTCATGGTCATTGAAGAACGGAATGTACACTACGACGAAGTACAGAGGAGCCAATAAATTATTTAATCCCCCTAGTGTTGTTGTTTTTTGTAATGAGATGTTCCTCGAGACAAGTTCAGTAACGATAGATATGATATTTTAAAGATATAAAAATGTATTTCAATCAAATAATGGAATTCAAGAGTTCCTTCCTAACTTTCAAGGTGATAACACGTCATTCACGCCCTCCTAGAAAATAATATTTTCTAGAAGTTACAAGTGATTTCTGGCCTTTTATGGCACTAAAAAGTGTTGTGAATGTTACCAACGTCCTTCCTAAGGTCAAGCTTGTCTTCAGCTGCTCCAATCTGGACTTCCGTCGATTGAAAGCTCTTTTTGGCCCTCCAGTTAAGGATACGCCATCTTGTAATTATTCTCCTTGAGATGAACATTTCATCATAAAATCAAGCGGAACATTACATTATTTATATTCGCCCAACCTCGATTTATTTCATTAATTGAAGCCTTCTTTTACGTGAAGATGATTGAGGAAAGAAATTCAAGGACCTCAAACAAGCAAGCTTTGCTCTTGCCTGAAAATAAAGAAAATGCCGGTGACCTGAAATGGACAACGGTGAATTACAAGAGGTTACGAGCCCATCCTAAAAATAATACATCAAAAGGACCTGAAGAAAAAATAAAACTAGTGTTCAACCCCATATCACTAGTAAACACAATAATATGAAAAGACAGAGGGTAGGCAATTCGAATGAAACCCCTCCTTCTAAAAGACATCAAAGCAGGAGGCTTTGCAATCAGAAGCTCCTAATACAAAACTGAAAAAAAGGTTTCTTTATGCAGAAATTGCTAAAGAAGCCACAGAGATTGTCATCGTCAGGAAAAATGGTGACCATATTTCCATGATCGACTGGAACAAAACAATAAAAGTACTTGACACCGACTATGTTGGTCGATTGAGCGGGACAGCTGGGCAATTCGTGCCCTGCTACGAAGGCCGTCGCTATACAAATCAACAAGCAGTGATTTATGTAAGTGACAAAACCTCAAGCCAGCACGTCCGAAAAGTTATTTCGGAAAAGACACCTCTCTTGCCAATCTCATGGGAAGAACTGGAGAAAATTAGAGAGGAAAAAAATTGTAAGACCCTTACTGGCTTCATAAGAGGAGTCACAGGGGACGTGGTTGATGAAATACTCGCCAAGGTCATTGCATATCAATGCAATGTTAATAAGATCCGAGGCAAAGTTGATGTCATCAAATCTGACATCACACAGCTCGGAAAGTGCTATATATTAAAGTTGACAAAGAGGCATTTGAAAGCCTAAAGTCAATAAACTTTACAATAAGTATTGCTTCCGCTGGTAAAGTTCGCTTTCAAGACCCTCGGAAAGCACCGACTATCCAGAAAGCGGAAGAAGAACATGAGGAAGACATGTCTGTAAAAGACCCGAACCACGAGGAAACAGTGGGTAAAATAAACTACAAAAAACCCTCAACTAAAAACGTCGAGATTGTCAACGTCATTCAACCGAAGACCCAGCAAGTGACCAGGTTTAGTGGAGATACTACTGAGGACTGCGCCACAGATGAATTGGGCAAACAACATGAAATTTTCCAAGGAACTACTCAAGTGCCAGTTGGCTCCGGGGAATATCCTTCAAATCAATTTACAGACGATGTAGAAGATTATTTAAAAACTAAAGACCATAAGAAAAAATCCAAGCCAAGGAAACAATCTACAATAGATATGTTTTTCAACAGGGTTGCTGATGACCTAAAGAAGGAAAACAAAAAGTTATAATAATTCATCAGCTTATAAGTTCATTTTATCTATATATTTTATATTTATTTCAGTTGCTTGAATATTTAAGAAGGAACTCCACATTACTGTTGTAGCACATATACCCCTTTGTGTGGTCGCGCTCTTTATCTTATGCATTTATTGTACAATTATATTATGTCTTTGTAATATTATATGTATATTAGGGTAATAACTTTTTGACTTTTTTTCACAAAAATGATTACCTGTAGCACAAATGAATGAACTTTTGCTTATAATTGCCGAAAATGACCTTTATTTCATTGAACTAACAAAAAAGGTCACGCACAAATCACTTTGAAAAATTCACCCTTAACGTAAATAAGGGCTAAATTCGATAACGATAAGGAAACATTTACAAAGTGTCTTTAATGAATTAACCGGATTGAATAATCCGAAACCAGTTGAACACGATGTGCTGGCTGGTGGAAGCTTAAAGGGGACAAACCTCACGTGAGGTTTTATAATATTCTACCACTTTGCTTGACCGTCTACAGTGTTCTGAATTCTTCTATTTTATACATTCTGTTCCTAGGAGTATAGCTTAGTAAAGAACAGCATGCCGTTTAAAAAAAGTTCCTCTACCACAGAGAAGAACAAGGAAACCTGGAGAATGAACTTGGTCCAGTTCCAAGCACCATCAAGAAGAGGCAATGTGGCAATCCACGAAGAACCCCTGAGTGACCGGAGCCGCATGCCCCTGAAAAGCCACGTGATGGGACGTTTCAAATCCCTTGAATCCATCGCAAAAGAACGGAAAGAGAGGGTCGGTCTGATTGCTGTGGAACTGAAAGCTTTATGGAGGACGACATTGAACTTCCCGCCTGTATCAGATCAAGCCATCCGTGCAAAACTAGAAAAGCTCCTGCAAGAGTATGACCATTGCAGAAAAAGCAAAACTTTGATTCATTGGATGAACTGTTCGATGTGACCAAGGTGAAAGGTCAATGGCTTTGCAAAGAGGATAAGAACCTCTACGAACTGCAAATGCAGAGCAAAGGCCAGGTCGGTTATTCTACTGGCAAACGTGCCAGTGCCCAGACCATCCACCCATCCAAGCGAAGGAATACATTGGATGTGGATGTGTCCAATTCAGCAACTGAGTCCAGTTCAGTAGCATTAGATTCTTCTGAAACAGGTACGGACTCATGTGACACTAGTGAAGACAGTTCTATGGAGGATGAGGCTGCACCATCAACAAGAACAAGGAAGTATAACCCCACTGGTGTTGCAAGAAGACTTGTTACAAGCTCAAAGCTATCGACCAATAAAGCAGCAAAGGTATGCCGTCAGCTTTCAGGTGAGGGCATCGAGATCCGGACCCCAAGTCAGCCAGGAATCCACAAAGCTCTCTACAGGAGAGCTGCTGAAGTGAAGCAGCACTTGGTTAGCACACTTCATCAGGAGAAGTGGAGCTTGCACTTCGATGGTAAAAAAATCAATGGCATTGAACACCAAGCAGTGGTCCTAAAAAATGAAGCAAAGGAAATCAAATTGACTGTGCTTCAATTGAAGGACGGTACAGCTGCAACCATTGCAAAAGGGCTCCAGGATGTCTTGCAGGAGTTCAACTTGTGGGGATCAATTTTGATGATAATTGCCGACACGACAAGCGTCAACACCGGGAAGAAGTCTGGTGTTGTCATTCGGCTGCAGCAAATGTTTGAAAAAGAATGGGAGCCACAGACCCAAGTTTATCAGTTGTCAGCACCATGTGCTCGATCGCATCCTCCGTATTGTCATGGACGATGAGCTCCACGACTCAACCAAATCTCCAGATATTGAGTACTTCTTTGTGAAGGACTTGGTGCGCATGTATGACCAATTGAAGGCAGCTTTCATCAATGGGAAAGCTGAGATCAAAGAAACAGGCGGTTGGAGAGACGACATGAAATTTCTGTATCACCTTACTCGTGTCTTCCGACACTTCACTGAGAAAGATGAGGTCCCTTTTGTTAACTTTCAGCAGATTCCTAACATCAGCAATGCACGCTGGAACTCTCGTGCCATTCTAGCCCTCCTTGCATTCATTCTGATGCCTGAAACTCGAACCAGGCTGCGTAAAATCTGTTCATTTATTTCTTACCAATGGGCCGGCCATTGGTTTAGCAACCAATTGTTCCGCAATGAGGATTTCGAAGAACTATCATCTGCTCTGGATGGATACTAGTGCGGGTCATACTTTTTTTTTTTTTGAAATTCAAAAGTGTGTAGTGGGATTTTGCTGTGGCTGGTAGTGGGAATTCAAATATGATATTATTTTTTTAATTGGATAACCCCTAGCTACATCTATTTCACTTTGAAAATTGGTAAAATGGCGTTTTTACATGATTTTTCTCTGGCGGGTCTTCCTATTTTTTTTTCTTTCAAAATCTACAATGGGGGTGTTTTTGCACCGTACTTGTAATGTGTAATCCAAATATTAATTATTTATTTTGATGGGTTAATTCTAAGAACAGTAAATTCTCCTTTAGAAATCATGAAATTGGCTATTTTTCAGCAAAAAATCTGCTAACTTTGGAAAAGGAGACTAGGGCTTTTACTTTGAAATACTGTATCTTATTTAGTAATTCCCTGTTGTGTTGAGATACCAGTGGAGGCCATCTTATTTACAGCAGTTGTTGTGGTCATATAAGTTTGAACAAGTTTGACATCTTTTCCCATCAATCTTCTGTGAATGGGAATTTGCCTTTACCGGTAAGTACATGTTTTGATGAGTAGCTTGAGGAACAAAACCATTATATTAGCATTTTATGTTGTATCCTTCTCAAGAATTAGCTAGTTTACCACCTCAAAAATATCTAGCTAGCTTGTAATAAGTAGTGCATAGCTAGCTAGTAGTAAGTAAGTAGTGGCTTGTTAGCTTGACGTATATTAGTACTAATCATGTAGCTAGCAACTACTTTTAATAGCTGTCTTAAAGTTAAACTTAACTTATATATTCTTCTTTGCTTCATTCCATAGTAAACAAGATGGCTCAAGTAAGAACAAGATCCCAGTCAAGTTCTCATCTGAATGCCCTTGTTGGCTCCGGACAGGAGCTGTTGGTATCAGAATTACCTACTTTGAGAGACATTCTAAGGTATGGAATCTGGTTGAGGGAGCAGAATGACAAGGACAGAAGGAACTACACACTAAGCCAACTGGTGGACAACATATATGATGGTGTGATTCGTCAGTGGAGTAAGGCTAATGCTCTTTTCATGCCACCTGTGATTAATGCCAAGATTACCATTCTCCTTAAATTGAAGAGGATCTGGATCCAGGCAAATAATTTTTCCTTTGGGAAGGGAACTCCAGATTCCAAGGAACGGTTCAATGTAAAATTGGACAGATTATTGACATTTTGAATTGCCAGTGTCCTATAACAAGCTGTGTTGAGGCAGGCTGCGAGGGCTGTGAGAGAGAAGCCCATATCCAGTGTTCTTGTCCGAGAGAAAAGAAGATTCCTCAGATTGATCTGGTCTACATTAAGGGTCAGAGAGAGAAAGTTGGTAGTAAAGGACCACACCAACTCGGGACTCCTGACGCGACTGAGCACAAGAAACTTGTGAAGAAATTAGAGAGGAAGGAGAAGGAAAAGAAGTTGGAGAAAAGAAGAGCACAAAGGGAGATCATGGAGGATGTGAAGAGATTTCTGCCAGATGATGAAGAGGACCTAGAATTAGACAGCAGTGTTGCTGACGAGTTTCTTCCTGGCACCAGCCATGAATCAGGAGCATCAGCCAAAGTACACAGAAACTACGATGACATAACAAATATTGCCTTGGCTAGCATAAGGTATGGCACTGGACTAAGGGCAACGGCAGCAATTGCAACTGCTGCACTTCTTGATGCTGGAGTTATCACTGAGGATAACCCTAGTAAGGTGATAGACAAGAACAAGGTTGGGAGAGCACAGGAGAAGTTAATGAAAGAGATTGGGGAGGACTTTGAGAAGAAATGTAGAGAGGAGGGGTCGATCTCCTGCATCCTCTTGATGGACGGATTGACATGACAAATGTGATCATGGAGGCTGAGGGCAGTGAACAGTCCTATATGGGAAAGATCAAAGAAGAGCACTACAGTGTCGCAAGTGAGCCTGGGAGCAACTACTTGTTCCACTTCACTCCAGAAAAGGCAACCCAAGAAGAATCCCATGCTGAACAGATAGCTAAGGTTATCTTTGAATGGCTGAAGGAGAGGGGTTTTGACAAGACTGTGTGGGCCATTGGAGGGGACTCGACTCGCTTTTTGAAGGCCATGAATGGGAATTTGAAGTTTTGGAAAAAGGTTCCTGGGCTGCAAAGAGCACATTTAGAGGATGCAAGGGGTGATGACCTGCACAACCTCGAATACTGCTCAAAAGGTGAAGTTTACAGGACTTGGGGTGAAGCAGAAGATGAGTCAAAGGGAGATCAATGGGTGGTTCTCATCAATGGTCTCCGAAATATGGAATGGGGATGGGATGAGGTATTCGACAAATACCCGGAACTTGGCATCCGCTACCGCTTCCAATCCAGGACATTATAAATCAGCGAGGGATGACTGTACATTCGGTACAGTTGGAGCTGCGTGATTGGCAAACAGACGTTGTGGGACGACTGGAGCGCCAAGGGAACCGCAAGATCCTATTCGTGATAGATGAAGAAGGGAACAAGGGAAAAGTACGCTGGCCCGCCACCTGGTGCAAAATTGTGAAGCTTGGAGCTGCAACGGTGGAAAGATGACTGATCTGATGACTGCATACAACATCAGAGCCAAGATAGCCATATTTGATATGGCTAGATGCATGACTTTAATTTCTGGCCTTGGAACTTCATGGAGTCATTGAAGAATGGAATGTACACTACGACTAAGTACAGAGGAGCAATAAGTTGTTTAATCCCCCTAGTGTTGTTGTGTTTTGTAATGAGGATGTACCTCGTGATAAATTTAGTCAAGATAGATATGATGTTTTAAAGATATAATATATGTATTTCAATCAAATAATGGAATTTGTTTCAATTTGGGTTTCATCGGCATCATAAGTGTTGCCCTTCGGGTTTAAATGGGGTATGAAGGGATAAGTTGACACAGCGACCCTTAAAAGAGGTCTTCCAGGTGATACGTATTTGCATGTTGATTTCAGGGTGGACAGTTTGTTTAGGGGATTTCTTATACATAGAGTCAATGCGGGGAATATGATATTTTACAAGTTCATAAAAGGGATGAATTTGTTTTCGGCTGTTGATTTGATCCATCCGTATCCAGGGTAGTTGTTAGTTTCATAAGTCAGGGCTTCTCCATTGGAGCATCCTTAAACAACAGTACGAAAATAGTTTGAGGGAGAGCTTTGCGAAATACTTTGTGGTAGAATAAAGATCCAATTTTGGCTCCATTTTGGATAAGTATTTGATTAATTGTCCTTAAGGTTGAATGATTCAGAAGATCAGTATGATAATAAGTATAAATTTTTGGAGGTCCTTCTTTGCCATAGAACCATTGTCCAAAAAATGTAGGTGTACAGTTTACAGATGAATTCTATCTTAACCCAGTTAATTCTATAATAACGGTGACTTTGCATTTGTAGGTTCCATCGTTGATTATCTTAAGGGTTAAAGGAAACGGAACCACTACGAGGCCGAGTTCTATGTTAGAGAGGGGTTCGATAAGCATCCGATTAATAGATCTAAAGTATCCTTAGGTCTTCGTATAGTCTTTCGACGCGCGCGATAAGCACGCCGAGGGATACGCCGCCGATAGGATGATCGTTTACCACGTCTTGCATAACGACGTTTATACCTGGAGCGTCGGAACATTACTGGCATGGCTGCCGCCATGCATGGTGGTTTTTATGTCAACTCCGAGGATTGTTCTAGCGCGGCCAAGGTGAGATATTGGATGTTGTTGTATATGGTGGTAAGTTGTCTAAATTCGCTTGGGGAATCGGCGGGAGTAACTATGACCTCTTACAGTCAATAATAAAAAGCCCTATCGGGTCATATTACAAACCGTTGTGCAATTGCAAATTCCTCCATGGGGGGGGAAAAGGAATAATAAAAGCCCCATGGATCAATAATAATATAGAAAAAGAAAAAAAGAAAAAGTATAAGAGAAAGCAAGTGGGTAATACTGAACCACTTGCCATCTGAACTACATAAAAAGAAGTGCGTGCGCTAATGAAATCTCTTTCTCTTATATAGTAACTATGGTACTTCTAATAAATATGTTTCACTCTAAATAATATGAAGATGAGGAGCAAGCTGGGATATTGGAGTTCTTGGATAAAAATGAACGTTGGATAAAGTTCGCCATCATTGGAGAGGAGCAAGGATCGGAGGGCACGATCCATCTGCAAGGTTACATTAACCTGAAAACGGCTTTTGAAGGCCATGAATGGGATTTGAAGTTTTGGAAAAAGGTTCCTGGGCTGCAAAGAGCACATTTAGAGGATGCAAGGGGTGATGACCTGCACAACCTCGAATACTGCTCAAAAGGTGAAGTTTACAGGACTTGGGGTGAAGCAGAAGATGAGTCAAAGGAGATCAATGGGTGGTTCTCATCAATGGTCTCCGAAATATGGAATGGGTATGGATGAGGTATTCGACAAATACCCGAACTTGGCATCCGCTACGCGCTTCCAAATCCAGGACATTATAAAGCAGCGAGGGATGACTGTACATTCGGTACAGTGGAGCTGCGTGATTGGCAAACAGACGTTGTGGGACGACTGGAGCGCCAAGGGAACCGCAAGATCCTATTCGTGATAGATGAAGAAGGGAACAAGGGAAAAGTACGCTGGCCCGCCACCTGGTGCAAAATTGTGAAGCTTGGAGCTGCAACGGTGAAAGATGACTGATCTGATGACTGCATACAACATCAGAGCCAAGATAGCCTATTTGATATGGCTAGATGCAATGACTTTAATTCTGGCCTTGGAACTTCATGGAGTCATTGAAGAATGGAATGTACACTACGACTAAGTACAGAGGAGCCAATAAGTTGTTTAATCCCCCTAGTGTTGTGTTTTGTAATGAGGATGTACCTCGTGATAAATTTAGTCAAGATAGACAAAGTCAAATTCCCATAAAACGGTAGAAAACTGATGGATTGGATGACAAATGTATTGAAACCAAGATGCCCTCTAGTTGCATCTAGTATCTATAACTGAAGCAAATATAATCCCAAGCAACTTTCCCAAGAAAGGTACAGAAATAAACACCCCAAAAAAGTATCCCATATAAGTTGAATTATCTGGAAAAATGACTGATAATTCGAAAATGTACCTATTTTTAAATGGAAATTGATCTAGAATAGAATAATCCTATCTTAAAAAATCTTTCATTTTTGAATTCCCTACTTAAAAAACAATAAATAAACACCTACAATTTTTTGGTTTGAGAAAATAAAAAATATGACCCAGAGTGGAAAATAGCACAAAAATCCCCATTTTGCCAATTTTCAAAGTGAAATAGATGTAGCTAAGGGTTATCCTGTCACAAAAAAAAATCATATTTGAATTCCCCACTACCAACCACAGCAAAATCCCACTACACACTTTAAAATTTCAACAAAAAAAAAGTAGACCCGCCCTAGGATACCCAAAAGGTCTCAAATGCTTAGAAACCCACTGGAAAAGAGATGAATCGCCCATCAATATTGCCCGAAGCAACCAATGCTGCGAGCGTGGCGATCAAAGTTATGCAGGACTTGGACAAGTCCTGCCCGCAACAAGGACAATATATTCTTAGAAAATTCAATCATATAACTGAGGCCATGTTGCATGCCATTAGCTAATGGCCATGTAACTTCATGGAAAGTTTGAAGAAGGGTACATTCACCTCTACCAAGTATCAAGGCGGCTCGAGATATTGAGGCCCCCAAAAGACATGTATTTTGTTATGAGGATATACTTCGAGATTATTTAAGTTCTGATAGATATGATGTCCTCCTGATTAGGGATGTCAGCGGTTAACCGGTTAACCGGTTAGCCGACCGTTAAGAAAAGACCGGTTATGCTTAACGGTTAAACGGTTTCATTTACATAATAATATTATCGCATACTCGCATTGTCCTGGTATTGTGTTGTGTTGTTTGACTATGGGCATGTGATTTCGTAAAGCAGACACTGAGTGGCGCAAGAGAGTAGCTTATCCAATATCACATGGGAGCATGGTCATTTCCGCTTTTCATCATCACTGGAGCATGCATGGAATGTAAAGCGCGAGTGACAAGTCAGCGAGACGAGAGCGTACAAAATGCCCCCCAAGCGTATAAAACGGAGTGCTGTCTGGGACCACTTTACAAAAAAAGGAGATGATATCGTGGTATGCAGTTTGTGTGAGGCTGAACTCAGATATAGCGGTGGTACGAGCACCATGAGCGCTCATTTAAAATCAAAGCATCCGTTTGTAGTACACGAAGAAACAAGCACGGGCAGCAGGCAACAGCAGCCACTGATTAAGTCCTTTGCCCAAGGCCCACCAAGAAAATGTGACCGTCGTCGGTCGGAGGAAATTACACAAAGGATCTGCAAAATGATTGAGTTGGACATGCTGCCTATCAGCATTGTAGAGGGAACGGGCTTCACCAATTTAATCAACTTCCTCGAACCAGAATACGACATTCCGTGCAGAGCAACTATCACCGCTAGAATTGAAAAACGCTATAAAGCGATGGCACTTGATCTAAAAGAAACGCTGTCAGAAGCCGACGGTGTTTCTCTCTCAACAGACAACTGGACCGCATTGACCACAGAAAGTTACATAACACTTACGAGCCATTTCATTGACGAAGAATGGGAGATTAATTGTGATGTGTTGTTGACACAAAGTCTCACAGTTAGACACACAGCTGAGAACTTGGCTGAAAAGCTGAATAGTTCTGTTGATGACTGGGGACTTACTGATCGTGTTGTCGCTTGTGTACACGACAATGCAAGCAACATTGTCAAGGCCAACTCCCCGGAGTATGTGAAGTGGCAGTCTGTTCCCTGTTACGCGCACACATTACAATTGGCCATCAACGACGGGTTTGCTTTGCACTTGCATCGAGTCATTGCTTCTGCTGGCCGTTTGGTTAAGCATTTCAATCACAGCACTCCTGCAACACACGCGCTGAAAACTAAGCAGGAACAGTTGAACATGCCCCACAAATCCCTGATCCAGTCCTGCAAAACCCGCTGGAATTCAGTGTATGATATGTTCGAGCGACTGATAGAGCAAAGGTGGGCAGTAACAGCCGTGTTGTCAGACCGCACAGTAACTAAACTAGCGGAGGCCAGGGCGCTCGACCTCTCCAGCGAGCACTGGGACCTGATGGAAGAGATCCTGCCAGTGTTAAAGACACTTAAAATTGCCACCACAGCCATGTCCTCGGAGAGTAATGTCTCGGTCTCAAACAGCTACCCGATCACATTCAGTTTCCTCCAAATACACCTCATCCCCCAGGCTGGTGAAGGACGAAGAGTGACGGAGTTCAAAGAAAAAGTCAGCACATCTCTGGCAAAACGCATGAAGGTATATATTAATGTTATTATTTGTATTATTATTATTATTATTTAACAAACTAAAACATGTGCTTTATTTTGCTAATAAATTATCTTGTACTAATATATTTTTTTAATTGTTTATCCATTCTATGCAGGTTAACTCTGATGAGTTCATCTACAGCGTTCCTCTCATCGCATCTGCGCTGGACCCCCGACACAAGAGCCTCCCGTTTCTTTCAGTAGCACAAAGAACCGACGTTACATTCAAATTGCTTAACATGGCAAAAGATGTGGATTCTACAACAAGCAGAGCAGCGGAGGCCGCTGCTGCAGCTGTTGGTGCTGTTGATGAAGATGAGGATGTGAGCGAGGGAGAAGCAGCAGCGGCGGCCCCTTTACCCACCGATGAGAACGCTAACAGCAGTGCAATGCGACTGCTGCTTGGACACAACTACGTTACGTCCTCGGACAGTGGGCCAGCAAATGAAGTGGAGAGGTACTTTAGAGAGAGTCCTGCTGCATTGGAAGTAAATCCATTGCAGTGGTGGAAACTAAACTGCACCCGTTTCCCCAGACTGGCCACTTTAGCCAAGCGCTACCTCTGTGTACCCGGGACCTCGGTCCCGTCGGAGAGAATATTCTCCGCAGCCAATCTGACAGTTAACAGGCTGCGCACGCGATTGACACCAGAACACGTTGACATGTTAATATTTCTTAACAAGAATGGTGCGCCGAAAGCTAAGCCAAAGTAGCCTATATAAGCGGCCAGTGGCATGGTTAATTGCTCCCTTTTAGTTCTATTTATTTTTTGGTGTAGAGACTGTAGACTCAGACTGCTGTAATCGTAGCGCATAGTGCACTTGAAACAAACAGTGGAATGTCCTTTTGCTTTACTTTTCTAATAAGACAGCGTTATATTATTGGCTATTTATTATTTGTTTTTTTGTTTTTGAGTATAGGCCAATACTGCTCTGCTGCTGTAGTCGTCATTTGCCAGTAGCACCGGCTGCACAGCAGCTGTGCGCGCTTGAAAGTAGAATGTCTGCGCGTCGCTCACAACTCCGCTTGTTTTTGAATGAAGCGAGTCTACAGTATACAATTTATTTGTATTGTTTATGCTGCTTATTTGTTTGGAGCATCAATAAATGTTTACCATTTGCCACCAATGTTAATTCTGTGTACGTGCATATTTAATTTTAGGTTGATTTATGACAAATCACCGAAAAAAACGGGGGGGAAAAAAACCATTAAAACCGTTAATTAACCGGTTAATGGTTTCGGTCAACCGGTTCGGGGAAAAACCGTTAGTGACATCCCTAATCCTGATAGATATGAAGGTCATTAGCTAAGGAGGTCCTTCTTTTGCAGAAGAAATATTACAACAATTGATTTTGATCCATCCGTATCCAGGGTAATTGTTGGTTTCATAAGTCAAAGCTTCTCCATTGGGAGCATCCTTAACAACAGTACGAGAAATAGTTTGAGGGAGGGCTTTGCGAAATACTTTATGGTAGAATAAAGATCCAATTTTGGCTCCATTTTGGACAAGAATTTGATTAATGTCCTTAAGGTTAAATGATTCAGAAGAATCAGTATGATAATAAGTATAAATTTTTGGAGGTCCTTCTTTGCCATAGAACCATTGTCCAAAAATGTAGGTGTACAGTTACAGATGAATTCTATCTTGACCCAATTAATTTTATAATAACGATGACTTTGCATTTGTAGGTTCCATCGTTGATTATCTTTAGGGTTAAAGGAAACGAACCACTACGAGGTCCGAGTCTATGTTAGAGAGGGGTTCGATAAGCATCCGATTAACAGATCTAAAGTACTCCTTAGGTCTTCGTATAGTCTTTCGACGCGCGCGATAAGCACGCCGAGGGATACGCCGCCGATAGGATGATCGTTTACCACGTCTTGCATAACGACGTTTATACCTCAAGCGTCGGAACATTACTGGCATGGCTGCCGCCATGCATGGTTGGTTTTATTGTCAACTCCGAGGATTGTTCTAGCGCGGCCAAGGTGAGATATTGGATGTTGTTGTATATGGGTAATACTGAACCACTTTCATCTTAACTACATAAAAAGAAGTGCGTGCACTAATTAAATCTCTTTCACTTATATAGTAAATATGGTGCGTTCAAATAAATCTGTTTCACTCTTAACAATTATGAGGATGGAGAGCAAGCAGGGATATTGGACTTCTTGCGATAAGAATGAACGATGGCTGAAGTTCGCCATCATCGGCGAGGAGCAGGGATCGGAGGGCACGATCCATCTACAGGGTTATATTAACCTGAAACGGCCTTTTGAAGGCCATCAATGGAATCTTAAGTTTTGGAAGAAGGTTCCAGGACTGCAAAGAGCACATTTAGAGGATGCAAGGGGTGACGACCTGCACAACCTCGAATACTGCTCAAAGGGTGGTGTTTACAGGACTTGGGGTGAAGCCGAAGAGGAGTCAAAGGGAGATCAATGGGTGGTTCTCATCAATGGTCTCCTCAATCTGGAATGGGTTGGGAAGAGGTATTCAACTTAGGGTTAGGTTAAGTATAAGAGACAAGCAAGTGGGTAATACTGAACCACTTGCAATCTTAACTACATAAAAAAGAAGTGCGTGCACTAATTAAATCTCTTTCACTTATATAGTAAATATGGTGCGTTCAAATAAAATCTGTTTCACTCTTAACAATTATGAGGATGGAGAGCAAGCAGGGATATTGGACTTCTTGGATAAGAATGAACGATGGGTGAAGTTCGCCATCATCGGCGAGGAGCAGGGATCGGAGGGCACGATCCATCTACAGGGTTATATTAACCTGAAAACGGCCTTTTTGAAGGCCATCAATGGAAATCTTAAGTTTTGGAAGAAGGTTCCAGGACTGCAAAGAGCACATTTAGAGGATGCAAGGGGTGACGACCTGCACACCTCGAATACTGCTCAAAGGGTGGTGTTTACAGGACTTGGGGTGAAGCCGAAGAGGAGTCAAAGGGAGATCAATGGGTGGTTCTCATCAATAGTCTCCTCAATCTGGAATGGGTTGGGAAGAGGTATTCAACAAATACCCGGATCAAGGCTCATGAGCTTCTTCACAACGTGAAGATCCTCTTCGGCTGCCGACTACGCTCAACATGGTCCAAGTCAAAACTTGACGAAGAATCTCGAAGTGCTTATCAAGATGCGCAGCCCTTTTGTCACTGATATCGGGCCCCGTATTAAAACCACCACAGTCAATGGACAGGCCTTGATCTTGCACGAAAAGGCCGTGTGGCACGCAGTTCATCTAATGGTTGTGACAAAGCAGTCAGTACTGTGGCTTTGATGAATGGAGACGACTATTGCAAAGTCCTTGTTGCGTTGCGATACCGTGGATGCATTTCTCGTCGTGCTTGAACCGACTTCACTCGGCTTTCAACAGTAAATGCTGCTATGGCCAAATGAGGGCAATTATCAACGAGACGACAGACAAGTTGAATGAGGCTACTAGCGTCAAGCCACTGATCGACTCACTGTAGGAAGGCACCGATCAAGACGTTTCAACAGCAGCAGTCAGCCTTGGCCATACCTTTGCATCATTGAATCGATCCGCAAAGAACAGACTGAATCGCCATTTAGTTGGCGCTATCGAACAGCTTCGAATCAAACTGGACAAGGACATTGCCATGTTTACTCAACTTGGTGAATTGGGCTTGGTGTCGCATACGGAGAAACTCGCCTGGTCGAACACGCCGACAGAAGCAATTTTCGCCACGCTCAAATACTTTGATTTATCAAAGTCCACGATGAAACCGGCTGTGACACTACTCCTGCCGAACGAAAGGAGCTATTAGATGCTCGAGGATCAGTCTTTCCTTGCCTCTACATATGGGACTGACTTTGAAATATGAATAAATTAAAATGAAAAAATCTTAGTGTTTCATTGCAATTTGTTAGTTATTTAGTTTTTGTTAGGCGGGATAGGGGAAAGGGGAAAAGGCGGGGAAGGCGGGGGAAGGGAAGGAAGGGGAAGGCGGGAAGGGGAAGGCGGATGGCTGCCTATGTTGGGTATTTTGTTAGTCCTCCAACTGGACTCGACACCTCTTAAATCCAACTAGTTTAACGTCTGTCCAGACGGCGGGCAGAAATCGAGTACGGGCGTTAAGCACTCGCTGGGTCCCCGAAAGCTTGGGTCTCGCAACCGGCTTTCATGACCAGGCTCTCGACAACCGTCTGCTAACTCCGGTCGGAATGCACTAGACGAGTGTAACAATACTCATAGAGTAACTTGACGTAATTTTTTTTTTCAAAAATCTTCATGGGGGGTCTATTTAGGGGTTTTCGGGGTCGCTGATCACGATAAGCGTGGTTAAAAATGTCTAAAAGACTTTAAAACCCTTCAAAAAAGCTATTTAAATGCGTTTGATGGTGTTTTCAGCAAACCGGAAATGCGACCTCGGACCGGAAATCCGACTTCAGATTCGAGTTCCTCGGTCGAACTTGCCCTAAACCACTCCTAATATATAACAATTAACCTTTTCTAGAAAAAGTGTCTCACACTGCCAAGCCTAACAATAAGTCACCCAAAATTCAAGTTGAAATGGCTTAATGACGAGAATAGAAGGGAAGAAGGAAAGAGGCTTCTGATCGAAGAATGCCGAAAACTTACGGTGGAAGAAACTCCAAACAAGAAAGTTAATAAAGAGGAAAACTATGACTTCTTCGTATATCACGATGAATACGGAATACAGATTCATGCAATTGTTTCCGACATGGGAACATCTAACCAGGGATTGTGGAACTCTGTAGGTATTTCTACTGAGAAAACATTTATAGCAAATCCGTCAGATATTTATTTCTTCGCTGGCGTCCCTCATTTGATCAAACACATCCGAAATCATTTCCTCGGCTACGGTTTCATCCTCAAAATGGTTCGAATATAAATACAGATCCAGTTTTGGAAATATTACAAAAAAGATAGCGGGGAAATACGCTTACTACATAAATTATCACCGAATCACTTAAATGTAAAGAAGAATGAACGTCAACGTGTTTGCTATGCAACGTAGTTATTAAGCAAAAGCGTTGCAAGTTGCATCAGATTATTAAATAAAGAAAAATTCCACCCTAGTGCAAACTTTATCGAACTTGCAAATGATTGGTTCGTTGTTATGAATTGCCGCTCTCCTAAATCGCCAAACCAAATGTCGTGTGGCTTCGGTATCCATCCCAAACAAGAGGATATACTCAAGCAATCAAGCGATCGATGAATTTGGTTACATGAAGCAAATGGAAAGAAAGACACCGGAACTGGAAAAAAGCATCAAACCCTTTCAGAAAGGGATTATAATATCCTCTAAATCAGCGATTGGGTTGAAGAATGAAATTAAAATTAAATATGACCTCCCCCCTACTTACTACCCCATCGCTGCAATCAAGATCACTTAGATAATTTTTTACCTCGTATTTAGATCTAATAAGATTGTTTTTACTATAGTATCTCTACTATCCACATCATCTCATGCTTACCTCCTATATATTAAAATACAATGATTTACCTCTTTTACCTGTTTCACTATGTATTGTCATATGTCAAGGTCTACAGGTTTAATTCCCTTTGTTTAAACCTGTTTTACTCCTTAAAATGGGCCCCTTCAATCATCATGTAGGAACTCTCTATACAAAATGCCAGCTAAGGCATTTTACCTGTTTTATTATAGATATTCTACGTTGCATATTTCCTCATGTGAGAGGTCCCATGAGTATAAAAGTCCCTACCATGAACCAGTATGAAGACATTCACTTTTGTATTTGCAAGCCGTCTTTATCTTCAAATACTTAATAAATACTCCGAATCTTACGTCTAAGTCTTAGGTGACTCTTATATCATTGGTTACGTGTTTGTACTTGCCCTTAAGTAATTAAGTAACTGTTCTCTTGGTCGAACCAAATTTCCATCTTTATCTTTATTTTATTTGTAGTAATTCAAGTTACCACTTGGGTACACTACAAATTGGCGCAGTCGGCAGGATTATAAATTTGAAATTTAAAGTAATAGCAATTCCAGCAATTAATTAAAAGTAGTTGAGAGATCTATTTTATTTTTAATTCAGAGAATTATTTACTTAAAACCTTTATATTTAACAAGAGCATTCCTAGAGAATAAATTGTTAAAATTTTAAAATTCTAACTTGAGTATCCTTTTTTGTTCAAGAAGAAGTTCCTTGAGAATTAATTGTCAAATTTAAGTGGAACTTAAGTATTTCAAATTGCAAGAAGAAATTCCATAGAGAATTAATTGTTATTGAGATTTATTAAACAAGAAGAAGCTTCAAGAAAGTTAATTGTTTAATTTTAGAATTAAAAGCAAACAAAATCCAAGAACTGTAGAAATTTACAGACAAGTACAGACAACTAACTTGATAGAGGATGAGCCGAGGACGAGGACAAAGTATGAGACACCCTCCGAGAGAAGGCTGGGATCGGCAACGAGAGCCCGACGAGGCCCACCTCCTCCGTCCCTACTCCCGACCCCAGAGCCAGATCACTCTACAGTCCCGAATCGAGCCCAGAGCCAACCTCTACCCCATAGACAATGAACGCCCACAGTCCGCAGCCCCGGTCAAGACGAACCTTCCGCGGCTCACCCTCATGACGGACTACACCATGTGGAGGAATGCAGTTGAGTGCATAATAGAGGTCACTGGAGCCACCATCCAGCAAGTGGTCGCCCAAATCATCTCCGCGATGGATGGAGACACAATGTACAGGGCCCAGAATGTCCTGTCGGACTTCAAAAGACACTACGGGGCCAGCCCCCGCCGATCCAATCAACACCATTGACGACTTCCTGGATAGGATGGACCGCGTCCTCAACAAGGTTGGGGAGACGGACCGTGCCAAGCTACGCCTCGAGACACTGAAGCAGCGCCCCTACGAGACCACCGCCGACTACTTCCAAGAATGCAGTAATCTGTGGGCAAGAGCGAATCAAGGCTCTGTCAACAGATCGGAGGGACAACTTATCTCGTCCTTCCTCGGAGGCCTTGTAGACGGTACAATAGCGAGACTGGCACGAATGAGGGTCCGAGAAGCGCCTGGAATAAGCGCGAATGAGGTATGTAACCTGGTCCTCAGTTATGAGATTGGGTTACGTGAACAGGACATCGAAGAAAAAAAGAAGAATGACTCCACAAATCATGAACTAATGAGAAACTTCGACGAAGTCCATAGAAAAGAGCTCCAAGCTCTAAAATTCCGCAATCACCAAGCTGGTGAACCGATGGACGTCGACGCCATAGCAGCCGCCTCCAGAAGACGATCCATCGCCGACCTCAACGCCATCCAGCCATCCAGACCTACAGAACCAAAGCGCAAGCACTGTGCTATCCATGGTCCTGCCGCACATTCGACGGAGGAGTGTCGGATAGTGAAGGAGCAACGGGCGTCTTACCAAAGAAGCAGTCTCCAGAGGAAGCCGAAAAGTGACCAGCACTCTTCCCAGACGACAGCACGATGCTTCAATTGCAACGCCCCGGGGCATCAGAGTAGGAACTGTACTCAGCCCCGCCGCCAAAGGAGTTATCCAAAAAACTCCTAAGGGGGGCAGAACCCCCCACCTCTCCGCCGACGACAACACCGACTACAGCAACGATCAAGACACAGAGAAGCTCCCGGAGAGGTACAGCACAGCTTCCAGCCTCCAACCGCACCACTGCCGTGAATCCGTTCAATCATCTGGAACGCCAACCAATATTTGCCTGGGTCCGTATAGGCAAATCCCGGTTCCAAGCTCTCATCGACACCGGGAACCGAGGCTACGACGCCATGGATGAGCAGGTTTGGGCACAGACAGTACCCAACCGTTCCCTGCTCCCAGATGATACAGTGGTCAGCGCCGCAGGCAACAACAAACTCCTCGTCGTCGGACGTCCTGAGGAGCCGATTGAACTTTGCATTGAGGGAACCTCCGAGCCCTTGCTCACGCGCCCTATCGTCATCCGAAGACTAGGCCTCCCTTTTATTTTGTCTTGTGGATCTCTCAGAGGTATGAAGGCTTCAATATCTCTACACGACAAAGTAACTGCAAAATTCAATGAGAGCAACGAAGAAGTCATACTAACTCCCTTCCGAGGTGAGACGAAAGCCATGACTATTGATGCCGTCACCATCAGCTTCGACTCCAAGATGCCACTCGTCCTGACAGAGCCTGTCAAACTCCCCAGTGAGAGAACTACCTTCATCGAGCTGCCGTCCCCCCAGCTCAAAGGTACCGAGATGAATCCGTTCGTCTGGTTCGAACCCACGTTCGCCGATTGGAGAGTGAGCATCCAGCCCCAGATGGCTGCCGTACGCCATACAGCCAAAGGGAACGTTCGTATCAAGATAGCCTTTACGAATGTAGACGAAGACCCATACGTCTTGAGAAGTGGTATGGAGCTGGGCACGATCAACGCCATCACCCAGTACACTCCTACCAATCACATCGCCGCCATGAATAACGCCGTCAACGTTAATCCGCCTGATTGGGACCTCGAATTGGTGGATCCCAATGTCAACTACAATGAAGCCCGCCATCTCCTCGCCGACTACATAGGCCTGCCGAAGCAACCCCAGACCTCCGAGAAGATGAAGAAAGAAATTGATGACCTCTTTGGATCCCAGATCAAAACCAATTCCGACCTCACAGCCAATGAGAAGAATCTCCTATACGAACTGCTAGTTCACTTCAAGCACATCCTTTCCGAAGACTCTTCCGACGTTGGAAGAACTGAAGTCCTAGAGTTCGCCGTCGACACAGGAGACAACAGCCCAATCACTACCAAAGTCCGCCCAATGAATCCCGCCATCCGTAAGTGTTTCCAAGCTCAGCTGAAACAATGGCAGGAAGAAGGAATCGTCGAACCAACCATATCCGAGTGGGGCTCCGCCCTAGTCCCCGTGAAGAAGAAGGATGGGTCCTGGAGATTCGCTACCGACTACAGACGTCTCAACAGCATCACCAAGACCGACAACTATCCTGTTGCCCATTCCATGGAATTACTGACCGATCCCCAGCTTGGAGAAGCCAAGTACTTCGTCGCCATCGACATGGCTGGAGCCTACTTCGCCGTTCCAGTCAAGGAGGAAGACCAGGAGAAGCTCACCATAGTCTCTCCCTTTGGGACCTACAAATTCCTCCGCATGCCCTTCGGGCCGAAGAATGCATGTGGCACCTATGCCAGACTCATGCGTCAAGTCTACGGGCCTCAAGTAGACAGGAAGGGACTCCTCGGGTTCTTCGACGACAATCTCATCACAGGGGTAACCTTCATGCAAACCCTAGCAAGGTTCGCTGAATTCCTACTCCGCACGCAGGAGGCCAACCTCCGTATCAAGACGACTAAGACAGAGCTATTTGTCAGGAAAACCACGTGGTTAGGGCATGAGATAGGGATTGGACAAATATCCCCATCCGAACGCCTGACAGAGGCCATCAACGACTGGCCAACACCGCTGAGCATCAAGGAACTCCAGACGTTCCTAGGGAAGACATCCTACTACAGGAAGTTTATCGCCCACTATAGTAAGTTAGCTGAACCATTAACCCGTTTGCTTAGAAAAGACAATGAATGGGAATGGAATGAAGATCAAGAAACCGCCTTCAAAGAACTCAAAGTCAAACTGATGAGCAAGCCCGTCCTTGTTACTCCCCATTTCTCAAAGGAATTCATCCTTGAGACTGATGCTTCAAACTTCGCCATCGGAGGAGTACTCACTCAACTTGGAGATGATGGGAAGGAGCATCCAATCGCCTACGGAAGCAAGAAACTTAATACAGGCCAGACCAATTATTCAGCTACTAAAAAAGAATTATTTGCCATTGTTACTTTCGTTAACCACTTTAAATATTTTCTTAATGGACGTAGATTCACTATCAGGACTGACCATCAGCCTCTACAATGGTTCGTCAAGAGCAATGTACTTTCCGGAATGCTACACCGATGGCAGGACAAGCTTGCCGAATACGACTTTGACATAGTCTACAAGCCTGGACGCCTCAATCAGAATGCAGATGCCCTCAGCCGAAGACCCGACCATCAGCCTACAGACGAGGAGCACAAAGTACACTTGACGAAGGAGGATGAAGTCAACCTGAAGAGTCTGGGTCATAAGGTATATTCTATGACAACCCGCAGTAAGTCCAAACAAGAAAATATTGATACTAATACAAATAATAATGAAAGTAACATGACAAATGACAACACCTTGGAAGATGCAAAGCAAGACATTTCTGAGATAAACTTTGAGATTGAGCAAAAGAAAGACTCACAGTCAAGAAAATCGTTAATTTCATTAAAAAACAGTTAACGCCGAACGACATAAGACAACATCATAACAAATGCCTTACCAAAGATATACGAATTTATCTTAGTCATTACAATGATTTATGCTTGGAAAATAACAAACTCTATTTTAAGGAAACTTCAGGGGAATTACGCATCTGTGTTCCAGCACACATGAAGAAGGCGGCCATTGCAACTGTACACACACACCCTCTACTCGCCCATCCAGGAATGACCAAGTCCAAGCTCCTAGCCAAGCAGTACTTCTATTGGCCGAATATGGATCGAGACATTGAAGATGCAATCGCCGGATGTGACGTTTGCATGAGAGCCAAAGTGAGGAAGCAACAACCCTCTGAGGTTATGGGTCAAACCTCCACAGCAGTCAGCGAGAGATTCCAAGTCTTCTACATAGACATAGTTGGACCAATGTACAATGGCCACGCCCAGGATCCTAAGTATATATTAACTATAATAGATGCATGTACAAAATTCCCTGAAGCATTTCCTATAAAAGATATGACCGCAGAAAAAGTAATCAATACTTTAGTAAAAGAGTTTTTTCCAAGATATGGTACTGGCATGATGTTAGTCTCTGACAGAGGAAGACAATTCGTTTCTAAACTTATCAAGGAAGTTTGTGATGAATTAGGAGTAATCAAAAGGGAAACACAGGCTTATCAGCCTCACACTAATCCCGTAGAACGTCTACATAGAGACCTTGAACAATCTATCAGAGCTTTAATGATTCAAGAAGGGTTACCCGGTAACAAATGGCATCTATGTCTCCCAGGAGCATTAGCACAAGCCAGATTCATGATTATTCCTCGTTTGGGTTACTCTCCTTATTTCCTACTAACAGGAGCACACCCTACTCTTCCTGCAACTCAATTAGACTCAAATCTCAGAAATGCACCAAGAACCACTAATCAACTTGTGAAAGTGATTTCAGAATCCCTAGAGAAGGTCCGCCTTCAACAACTCACAAGTCACATGAAGAATCGTGAAGCCTACAACAAGAAGGTCAGCCTCAAGAAGCTTCACATAGGATCAATGGTCTACCTATGGGACCCACAGACGGAAGAGAACCGCAAGCTCGCCACCTACTTCCATGGGCCCTACGAAGTACTAGAAATCATCAATGATAGGAAGGTCAAGATCAAGATTGGGGAATCCACAAAGACCGTTGCAAGAAACCGACTCCGCGTCGTCAACGCCGAAGACATCTCATCCGAGACCATACCCCTCAATATGCCAATAAGACGTGACACCAAGAATCTCAAAGAATCAGATGACTACAATTATGATGATGAAAGACAAAGGCCCTCTACGCGGCAAACTAGTAATTATAACAGTCATGTCACTATATATAATAACCCCCCTGTAGACAAAGAAGTCACAAGACTCGTCCCCGACGCCGAACCCGTTAATGCACAGCCATTAACGCCGTATGAAGACCCACGCCGAGAATCCGTGATCGAAGCCGCCACGGAAGAGTGGGAGAAGATCATTGAGAGGTCTACAAAGCCATGGTTCAAGAAGCCATCAAATCCCTTCAAGAAAAGGTCTACAGAAGAAGAAAGAAAATCCTTCAAACGCCCCCTACAAGAAATGGATGATTCAGACAGTCCAACAAGGATGCAAGATAGGCATTCCGAGAAACGCAAGATAACAACAGATGACTCAACTCCCTGTAAGGAACAAAGGGGCCAGGGAGAGAAAAGAGCTGCGCAATCACCTATGGAAGGAGAAAACAAAAGAAGAATAGTTGAGACATCCTCAACTCCTATAGAGGAAACAGATGAGTATAAGTCAAGCTGAGACAATTAATTAGTTATATTTCTGCTCCTGAAGAATCAACAACTAAAATAAAAACAATGATTTACATTACTCTATTATTCTACCTTCCAGTTCTCGTCGCTGCTGCGAACCCTACCTTCCAACCCTTCAACGCCATTGCTCACTTCCAACCTGAGGGACAGATCGCTACGTCCCTGACAATGATCAACGTCAAGGTGAACCTTCCAATCAATGACATCATCACTGAGGTGGAAGATCTGATCCAGGTTGCCGCCAACGAGACGATCCGTCAGTCCACGTTCTGGGTCCAAAACAGAACAATCATGGAGATCAATGTCATCGCCAATGACCTCCGTCAAAGCCTCCGAGAACTCAAGAAAATCTCCGGGATATCACAGAGACAGAGGCCGAAGCGTCAAGCCCTCGTCGGACTCGGCCTTCTAGGAGGCTGGGCACTCAAGAATATCGCCGATGGAATCTTCGGCCACGGAGGAGATCATCACTACGACATTGACATGCTCAAGAACGTCAAAGGGCTCTCCTCAAAGGTGCAACTCATGCAGACATCCTTGAAGCACCTAGCCAATGTGGAGAAGGAAATGCTCGCCAAGCACCACCGCACAAACTACCGTCTCAGACAGATCGAGAATGCCGAGAACGCCATCAGCATCCTCGAGAGCACCAGGAACAGGGTAACGCAATGGGTCAGCGGCGTCGAGAACGCATTCGCCGGGAAACTTACCACGAACCTCTTCTCTATTCATCATGCCGATGCCGTCCTCAGAGAAGTTGGAGGAAAGATAGCCACGCCTTTCATCAACCCAGTTGAAGAGGCTGGAATTGCTACGATTTACCAACTCCCAGTACAGTTGGAAACAGTGAACAACGGACTTATACTAACCATTAAAATGCCCTTATATAACACAGCCCATGTATTCATGCTGTACAAATATTCAGAAATAATTACAAGTTTAAAGAATGGCCTACGTATTTCTTACTTTTCAGATAAGAAAACGCATTTAGCAACCGATAATTTTAAAGGAAGTTTCCTGGAACTTAATGCAAACGACCTGGCAGAATGTTTTCAATTTGGCCTATTAAGACTCTGCCCAAACTTAAGAATATTGAGAACAGGGAAGCGCTCATGCCTTCCAGCACTATATCATTTGGACAAAAATAATATTAAAAAATACTGCACCACACATATGCATACCACAAGAGCCCTCCAAATCACACAGCTGAATACTAATACCCTCATTATTGTTACATTAAATAATGCCGTTGCCCATTCTCAGTGTTTCAAAGAGAATGGGACAGTGAATAAACAAATACACCATATCGAGCCAGGAACATGGCAAATGGCGCTTTCAACAGATTGCGATTTACAGGTGGAGGACTACTTCATTTCTAAAGGGCCTGAACAGTTAACAGTGCCTACAAACATTATTGGGATAATTCCCAGCAGCCCTATAATGAAACTCATCCAGGAGTGGAACGACGACGTGGTGGAAAGACTTGATGGCCGTACATTGGACGAAATCAATGAAGCTATTGAAGACATCAACCACGGCCAAGACATACCTACTTCTATCATAGAATTAGAAGCCTACTTGGCCAATAAGGGCATCAGTTGGCATAATACTGTGTTATTCATCACAGTAACTGCCATCATTCTCCTTTATGCGGGTCTCGCATACATTGCCTTCAAGACAAGGATACGACTCCGGAGAAGAAACGTTCCTGAAGAAGTGCAAGACTCAGCTCTACAACCACCCAAGAGAAAGTCTTCAGGAAAGGGCCCGAGGAAAGTTCAATTTGACAGAATTGCGAGGGCGCAATTTCCATCAACGGGGGAGCATTTATAGTATCGCTACTATCTACATCATCTAGTGCTGTCAAGGTCTACAGGTTTAATTCCCTTTGTTTAAATCTGTATTCTCCTTAAAAGAGGCCCCTTAGATTATCATGATGAAATCCCTTTGCAAATATGCCAGCTAAGGCATTTTATTTTTTCCTGTCTTTATTACTATTTTAATTCCTGTCTTTATTACTATTTTAACTACTAATTAAAAGGAATTCTACGTTGCATATTTCCTCTTGTGAGAGGCCCCAATGAGTATAAAAGTCCCTACCTTGTACCATATAAAAATTCATTCACTTTTGTATTTGCAAGCCGTCATTATCTTCAAATACTTAATAACTACTCTCCGATCATCACACCATTCACTACACCACTCCGAGTATTACTTCTAACTCCTAAGCGACTCTTATATCATTGGTTACGTGTTTGTACTTGCCATTTAAGTAATTAAGTAACTGTTCTCTTGGTCGAACCA
>CP045906.1:11970597-11992993 GCA_013387185.1 Caligus rogercresseyi | reverse complement strand
TTAATCGCCAAGCAATACGGCGATTTCTCAATTTAAGTGGTTTAAAGACACTTGGACAGAAAAAAAATTTTTTTGAACCAATATGTCAAAATAGTTCGGAGGTAGTAGCTTCGGAACCAACGAATCCCTAGGTCTTGGAACCACATAACACTTGGTTCGAAGGTTCGGAAAAATAGTTTCCTTGTCCATTCACTCTGGTATGAATAAACTAAATATAAGCAGTACTTAACTCCCTTTTTCCCCTCATTTAGAGGTCCTCATTTCTTCATCCATTGAGGCCAATAAAGGTCCCGAGACCTCGAGCTCCAAGATGGGTCTCCCAGAGATGATTCTGAGGGGAATGCCGACTTCTTCTCGCTTTGTCGGAAAGCTTCAGTCAAGAGACAACTGGCTCGATCCTTACTCTGAAGTCAATAATGAGGACTCTGATGAGGAAATATCAAATGCAAAACGTCATCCGGGCTACCTCCTCCTTCCGCTACATCGGAAAGTCCATATCCGTTCTCTCCAGCGTGAGCAGAGGACCAAACAACATACTCATTGAGAACCCGCCGCCGGGACAGAAGCCGGACTTTTCTCATACAGCCAACTGCTCTCCTTTTGGCAAAGGTTAATAATATTGAGTGCCAATCTTGGATATGAGCAGAAAACATAGACATACTTTATATAGAATGGTAGACTTTCTAGGAAAATGTAAGCTGTTCAAAAATATTTTAATTTGATTTCATCGGGTCAATATATGTAGTTGGGGTTTTAATGAAACAACATTTGCATTAACTTGTTAAATAATATGAGCAAATTGGTGTTGTCGTAGCAAGTCCATGAGTTTGAGTTTTAATAATATAATCCACGTTAAGGTTATAATTATAATTATGAAGCTGAAAGCACTTCCCTTACTTCATTGTTTTCCAAAATGGCGGCACTTATCGCCTTCGTTTCAAATGACACGGATAAATGACCATGTATTGACGTTCACTCTCATCAGCCGCAAAGTGAATTGATGTTTCAGTGTATTATGTCAACTCTTTTCTTATTATTCTCTCTCTCTCTCTTATTTCAACCAATCACGTTTCAAAAACATTACCCTTTTTGTTATCCCTATATATTAGTATATATTCATAAAAATCATTAGGTATAGTAAAGAGATTTTTGGTGTTTTTAAACGTGATTGGTTGAAAGAAAAGAAGAGAGAATAATAATTCGAAACAGTTGATATTTTGCATAAAGTTAAGAGTGACAATCAATTCAGAGATATAAAAAATGAGTCCGTAGAAATACAATTTGTATCTTTTTAAGGGCCTATAACCAAAACGTCGAAGCCTTTGAATTAACTCTTCAATATACATCTTAGCGTTAATCAATAATATATATCTGTCATATTCAAGAATAAAAAAGAATGTTTGCTTTGTTAGTTCATATATGTCGAAATGGAGCATCACTATGATTACTATCGGACATGGAAAAAGAAAGAAAACATATTTCTTCATGGGGTTGCAATCTCAATTAATATGCATTATCTTTTCAAAGCTCACAGATAAAACGGGTATCAATCTCATTATACAATTCCATATTTAAACTCTCCCCCCCCCTTTTGATTGGTAGATTGACATTAAAATGAAGCAAAGAGTTGGGAAGGAAGGAGGTGGACATGAGAAGTTGTCTTCTTCCGGAGGAGGCAAACATCGAGCAAGCAGTCGAGCCTCAGGCTCCAGGATCACAGCAGAAGTCCAGTCAAACGGGTACGTCACGAACAATGAGGAAGTCGATGAAAGGATTTCGTTGGACGAGGTAACATGTAATTAAAAGCAAAGTTAGATACTTTCTTATGCATAACATATTTGGGCTGCGGCATATATATATATATATATAATTCTTTTATCAATTCGATTATCAGAAGCTCAAAGCTTTTTTTGTCGTTTTATCAAGTCGAGTTTTGAAATATTTAGTGTTAATTGCAACGTTTTATCATTTTTTTTTATCTTTTCAGAATGATTCAATATTATTTCTAACCTATTTATTTATAATTTCACTCACTCTTGTAGATACGAAAGCTCGAAAAAGATGATAATGTAAAGGCTTATTTGATAATCTGAACGGGTGAGGCATTGCTCCACCCTAACTGGAATCTTCATCGACACATAAAGGAAGATAAAAAACGAAATCCATATGTGATACAACTCGACACCAAGACAGAGCCGGAGCCCATCACGGACTTTGAGACCTCTGGACGGATGCATTTTTAAGCTCTGATGAAATCAAAATCACAGTCTTGAAAGAAAAAAGAAAAAACTAAGCCTAAGATATTAATAGTAAAAAGTAAAACCATGCTCTAAGATCACAATTCACCAGAGCTGCGACTAACGAATGTAAATCGGTATGTATGTAGAACTGGAAGCGTACCCTGGTGTGAAGAAGTGGAACTATTGAAAAAATAAATAAACAACTCCGGAGCTGAAAGCGCATCTAATATCGGACAACGACTAACAAAAGACAGTTAAGGAAAAAAAATTGTTTGCGTCTGCCTTCCATTTCCTTCAAATCCAAGTGCATAACTGATTTATACAAAAATAACATGCATTAAATTTAAATAATCTCTTTAAAATGATAACAATTATGTACTTAAATGTCACAGAGCAGATAAATAAATTTCTCCTTTCTTTCTTATCTACCGCACGATCGATATTTGGTATTCGGTAGATATCAATAAAATCTACCGAATACCGAATCGGCGCTACCGAATCCAGCTCTACAATTCACCTACTTTTATAGTAGAGAATTTAAAAAAACGGTTATTTGGTGACGTAAAACAACCTATTAAATGAAATAAATTCTTATAATAAGGAAATGGCTTCCATTCTTTTGGGATGCTAATTATCGGTGTCCATTTCATCGCACGCAAATTCTTCTTTGCCCTTTTTATAGCCGCTTTTTTTGTCGTGGATATTACCTCGCTTGCTCTTTTAAAGTCAATCAATATATCCTTTTTCTCGTGGATATATTTCGCTAAGCAGTTTTCTCGTGAGACATTTTCTTCGCTGTTTATTTAAAAATGTCAACGTGAAAAAGAGAATTAGGAATTGAATGACTATATTAAGAGCAAGCGAGGATAATACCACGATAAAAAACGGATATAAAAGGTCCACAAGGAATTTGCACGTGATGAAATTGCAGTAAACCCTATTTATCGGCTGTTTATGATGAAAACCTGTTCCGCTTTCTTTCTTCTTTTCTTTTCGTTTTACGGTGGTAGCTTGTCAATTGAACCTTAAATTTATCACACCACCTCGACCTTAGGTGTATTTTATTAACACTAGAAAGGCCATTCTTTCAAAATACTAGAAGAGCCATGAGCGGTCATTTGACCGTTGGATTTTAAGCTCTATAAAAATAGCATAACAGACACCGAATGACACCAAATGTTGTAGCTAGTTTTAAATAAAACATAGAGTAAATTCCTGGCAAGTGTATTTTGAAATATTCTTCTTTCCACACAAAAAAAAATAAAATTATTATTTTGTACAATAAATCAATGATAAATTATTACAAGTAAACATATATATAAAATGTTGGTCAAAACACAATACGTGCAGATTATTTCAGCTTTGGAACAATTACCACATACTGGCTTGGAACACTTGCTACACGTGTTGATTGTTTTATTTGGTTGCAGTTGGTTTTGAACTGGTACTGCCTACGTTTGGGTTGTTTTTACTGCCGACTAGTTTGAAGCTTCGGATTAGATGTTTCCTTTTCCTTCATGAATTCAGTTCTAAGTTCTTCAGCTAGTTGTTGCACAACTCCAGTTCAAGAATATTGTGGAAACAGCTACAGGCCATCATTTTGACAGAATATGTTTCTCGCCATCTCTCCAGGACGTCCACACCGTATTTGGAATGATTATAATAGACAACAGACTCAGGTTTTGCTTTTGTCCACTACAGATACTAACATCTGTGTTTACAGTGCTCAGATTACACACATTTTTTCTTTGTTTTCCCTGAGTCAAAAGTCGCATTTCACACTTTAGCAAATTTGTGTTGAACAACTTTGCTTGATCTTTCACTGAGGGGGGCAATTCTCTCTTTTGTTTATCCATAGTGCCGACTAGACTTGTTTTATTTGCTTGCAGTGTGTGTAGCAAGGTTTTAGGGATGTAAAAAAGTTGTCTGTGGTTATGTTTCTCCCGTTCCCACGAAGGGCTCGGCCAGTTTCAAAACCACAGTCTCTCCAACAACATGGCCTGAGTTTCGAGTTTCATCCCTTCCTATATACGGGAATCCATTGAGTAAGTATTATAACAAAACTATGATATTCCGAATAAATCGATCCCATTATTGTCCTTACCATATCAAACTTATCATTTTCAAACGCAGACGTCGATTCTCTTTCGAAAAGTAGAAACCTCATAATATCCCTATAACGATTTCTTGACATGATTTCTTTTAAAAAAACCTTACCACATTTCCTCAGACCATGGACTATCGTTAGCACCCCGTCCCTCAGTTATATCCTAAATTTGGCGACTAGTGGTTAGCAATATTTGGGGTCGTTACATATTATATAAATTATAAACGGTCATATGACCAGCTAATGCTGGTGGGGGTAAAAAAAATATTATTTATCATGAAGTATTTTTATCTCTTAAAAATATTTTAAATTGAACCCTACACACATTTAGGAAAAGTCATGTGACAGCAGTACATTATCTTGAAATTCCCCAAAGTTATTGTTATTTTAAAATTTGAAACGGTCAAAATGACCGCTATGGCCTTTCTAGTGTTAAAGAGTGCCGAAGATATTGGTCTGACGTCAGCATTATAAAACATATTTAGATATTCATTAAATGTAATAAAATTTCTTAAATATATTTTCTTTCATATTCTTAATATATCTAAAACTTTAAGCATTAATCATAGAAAAGGGTTAAGAAATTAATATTTTACATTGAAGAATTAAACTTATATCTTCATTATCCCTGGTATACTTTCGAAGAAAACAGTTTGCTTACCGGAGACTAGCAGAGAAACTTAAAATTACTAGTAAGAAAGCCATTGGGATTTATTATTAGAGGAAATATTCCAAATCGATTAAAAGTGAGCTAGCTACAAAATAAGCTGCTCAAGCTATTATATTATTAAGGTAGTCGCCAGACTTGTTGAAGTTCGACCAAAAAATGTCGTACTACCAAAAGTTATCGTTCGACGTTAATTTTAAAATTGAATCGTTCGTCGTTCATCGTTCGCCATTCTGAAAAAAAGTGATGACGGGTTTTTTTAAAATAAATTTTTGAAAAAAAAGTGATGACATTTTTTATAAAGGAAATTTGTCCCATGAAAATAAAAAAATCTTTGTTTTTTGGACACCAAAAACGAACGATAGGAATTTTAATTATCGTTCGTCAAAAACGTTGTCGTTCATCGTTCGCGAACGACAACAAATGAACGCTAAATCAACAAGTCTGGTATTCGCTATCTAATAATCTTAATTATCCCCTGTTCTGGCTTAAGTATAAAATGTTGCAAACACCTTGCCTCTTGGTGCTCTATATGGCAAAACAAGAGACGATACGTTTTGTTACTTCTGTACGGATGTACATAAGGAAATTCTGTTTCATTTTTTAATGGAATGTTAGAGGTGATTCGATTTTAGATGTTTAAGGGAACGTTTTTATTTATAATTTGGGCCTGCAACTGCTATAGAATATTTGTAATGTTTTTTCGGTTCGTTGCAGAATTAAACATTTTCAATATATAAATTAAGAACTAATAAACTATAATTCGTTTAAAAATAGCAATTTTTTCTTTATATGCCAAAGTTGTAGTGTTTTATAAAAATGCAAGTGTTTTGCGAATATAAATTTCTATGAACATTAATTATTTTGTAGAAATGCGAATAAAAAACCTACATTTTATAAAAATAAAGTTGTACTTTTTTACAAACAAACACTGCTATCTAGTGGAGTGACGTCACGAGCGGGAAAAGATTAAATTCATTAACAAACATAGAGCCAAAAATATATAATTTTCATCGTGATGACGAGCATAAGTCATAAATCTTATTATTATAACGTGGCTAGTTCGCAACGATTTTCATGACTAAAGAAACGCAATGTGCTCTAGTAATGATGTCAACGGGTTGAATAGTATTAAAAGTTAATAAATAAATCGATTTTAAAAAAAACTATATTGGAGGTTTTCACAAATATTTTATTATTAGTAAAATCTATCGTTGCGAAAACAAAAAGAAAGTGAAGACTTCAAATCATGCAGTGGAGTTGAAATCGTGTCAATATCCGGCCTTCTTCATTACATTCCCATTGCAAACAGATTCTTGTAGACTGAGTCTTCTTGAATTGACTTCCTTGTCACTCTCTAACCCATAAACACAATACTCAAGTCTTCCAAATGACTTCTTTGGGATTACCTAAAGTTTACTCCAAATTTGATTTTAATAGGGGGTTATAAAGATATAGAGAGCTGATTCCCTTCAATGGCAGAGAAACAGCGTTCTGTTGTGTTGGTGTGTTCAAAATAAACAAAAGTAATTTGGTCTACGTCATCGTAAGCTGATCATAGAGATAGATTCTGTCTAGAGCTGGACAAATTATTTACTAGTTCTATCTCTTTGCTATAATATGTGTGACATCACTTTTACCAGTCTGCAACATAGAGATATAAAGATATAGAGCGCTTATTCAATTATTTTCTAATATTGCTTTATCAGTAAAAATGCGTCTAATTAAACAAAGACCCTTACCATGAGGATATGACCATATAAATATTTTAATAATAAATTTTTTATATTCGACAAATTAAAAAATATATTTTTTCTACGAAAAATACTATAAACATAAATAACGAAAATAAAAAATAAGCTCATGAGTAAAAAAAGGTATTGCACTAATAGAAAACTTGGCACATAATTAAATAATAAGTAGTAGAAATATTATTTGTGTTGTTTAAGAAGTTGAATATGTCTCATGGAAGAGAACATAAAACTAGTAGGCGTGATAAGCTTTGGACAGGGCGAGGTTATAAGACGACCGGACTGGATCCAAGTGAGACCTGTCGACCAAACTCGATGGAGCCAAACGCTATGACTGAGGACTCCTGGGATTTCGTTGCCTCCGATAATCCTCCACCCTAAAAAAAAAGATAGAACACAATAAATAATATATAACTATATATATATATATATATATATATAGAGAGAGAGAGAAGAGAGAGAGAGAGAGAATGACTTAAGAGATATTATGATAATATATGTACTGATCTTTGATGATCTCAAGGACTCAAAATAAAATCATTTTACGAGGGCAATTAAACCCAATACAAATAATTAATTATAAACATTAGTAATAATTTGTAATCAATTAAAAGATATGCTATGTTAAAAACGTGTGAAAAACCATAAAAAGGCCTTCTAGTGATTAAAGATACAATGTTTATGGTTTTTATCATAATATAATTCTGAAGTGAATTTAATATAGAAATGAAATTTGTTGTACTTCGGAACAAAAAGCAATAAATACACATAACTCATTAAAGATTTTAGTAATTATAATATTACAATGCCGTTATATTCTTCGTTGATACATTTTGCTTATCAAAATTATATTCATTTTGGCTATTATACACTTTTTTAATGCCGTACCACTTTTTCTTAATATATAAAAATATATTCTAAACAATTGTAACTCATAGAAAAGTCCGTCTAATGAACGTTCTGGTTCCAAATACTTATCAACCGATAGCGATTGGGAGGCACAGTGGCATGAAATTAATGAAAACAAAGAGATTGGAGTAGGATTTCAAGCAGGTATTTTATCAATATGAGCCCCCCAGTATATCCACACCTAGCAGAGGAGGATACATGAATACGTCAGTAATGAATGCGCCTCCTATGCTTTGAGGATCCCTGGATTTGGCATGGATCTGATTTGCGTTTATAGGTCCCTGCATCAAACTTAATTTACTCCTTGAATATGGTTGTCCATAGAATCATCCATGGAATGAAAACAGTTTTTGCATATAAATCAAATATATCTATCGTATTGAAATTCCAGTATTTCCTGGATCTTTTAATGACTTTCAAATTATTATAATTATATTATTGCTTGTTAAAAATGAACAACACATCAGGGCTTTATGGAAAATTCATTTTTCTTCTGGAATTTTTTTTTTTCGCTAATTTTTGCTGTTTCAAACGATAAAGCGAATTTAATAAATATATATTAATATGTTATATAAGATATATAGTATATATATATATATATATACAGATATGTATACAAATCGGAGGATAATAATAAGATTAATAAATAGACTGTGAAAAATGTTTGTTTCAATTCATTTGCACATAGAAATATCCTTACCAGAGGCTGCGGCCGGTAGCGCACGGTGGGAAAAGCCGGCGTCGACGGCTTTTTCTTCCTTCTCCAAAGCCCAAGCAGCAGGACGTTCCCAGCTTCCTCCATGCCCCAAGGGTCTCCTTGGACCAAATCCAATATGCAGAAGTGAGCCCAATGACATTGGACATGCATATCCTCAGCATAAATATCTCCACGTTCGGCCGACCGCTCCGCGTCACATCCTCCACTCCCTCCGATTCAGAGCCTCGTAGACGTCACAGCCCAGAACAACCCCCTTGGGAAGAGAGTAAAGGATCCAAAAGAGAGCGATCCGTGAATATATATTCTCCTTTTTATCCTACACAAGGAGGCCAGGAGCCCAATGGCGAAGAAGGCATGGCTCAGTGCGAACTGAATGCTCTCGGGTATGATGACGTAGGTCCAAAGAGCATCCTCCCTTTGATTCCCAACGCCGCACATCCCAGTCAGCTCATGGGCGTCGATTAACTTGCTTAAAAGAACCGCAATGGAGAGAGCGGCGGGGATGCCCCAGGCAATTAGGTGATACAAGGGGGCATACCCGTTCCTCGATTGTTATTATTAAATATGGCGGACAAACACCAACATAGCGTCCCCACGGTCCACCAAGAGGAGCCGGACATGCTTGGAAAGTAAATAATAGTGCACCAAAGGCACAAAGCTCATTTCGTAAGCTTCCTGAGTCAGAAGGGAGATGCTGTGATCACTGTCCAGGCTCTGACATGCATAAGCCTCTTTCCCCACGAGGAGTCGAAAGATGTAGCTGAGGGCGCTGAGGCCATAGGATAGTGTGAGGTATATAACTGCCTTGTCGGGGAATTCTCTTGGTTGAGGGAGGAGGCTATGGGTGAGGAGGGTAAAGGCGACCCCAGGAGAGAGACTCCGCTCCAGGCCCCCATCCATATTTGGGCAAAAGTCTTTTGCTCTTCGTCAAAGAGGATATTTGAGGAGCAAAGGGGCACGCAGCTGTTAATGTGTTCCACGTGGATGTACTCCGAGGATCGCTTGAGGTGTCGACAGGGTGTGGGATTTGTGTCTTTGCGGGATTCTGCATGTTGAGGTCGGCTTCCAGGAGGAGGAGGTAGTCCTGTATTTGTGGTGGAGGCTGCTGTCTTGGGAGAGCTGTTTTTGACGGTTTACCGGAAGAGGGGGTTGCTCACGAAGGTGTGGAGAGTGGAAAGAGGGAGCTCGGGGTGAAGGCGAAGTGAGGACTCGTCGGGACCCTTCATACACATTTCGTGCTCTCGGTTGGCGGGGTAAAAGCGACTGCAGTCGAAGTGAGCCGGCCAGGAAAAGCCCATTTTGAGGAGGAGGGGCTCGCATTGGCGACGAACTAATTAAAGAGTTGAAATGATAAATATGTATTTCATCAATTCGTCAAAGTTATTCATAGAGTTGTAGACTCCACCGGAGAAAAAATAAATTAAAAAGATGTTAAAATGATATTTTTTTTACTCGGGAAAATGTATATTCATTATATAATAGATCGTTTAATATCAATAATGAGACAATAAGTTGTGAAAAAAATATATAGTGAAAACTATTGATCTATTTTTAATAGTCAATAATGTGAGGCAATAAACATAAAGCTTATTGATAGACCTTCTTATGTCAATGCAAGATGAGGGATCATATTATAGTAGTATTATTTTATTCATGAAATGTGATTTAAAATTGTATATATGTACGTATTAAAAGTTTTGTTCTGTTCATTTTCTATAAGTACCACATAAGTCGCTTTATAATGTAATATAATAAGTATTCTTATAAAGAATAATATACAAACTGATTCCTAAACCTCTTTGCAAAGAAATGATAATTCTTCACCTCATTCAATGTGTTCAAAAATTCACAAAAAGATATATCATTTATGATAAGAAGAAGTAAAATATACTCTAATATGCAATACTATCAATATATTCTAAATTATTTTTGTCAATTTTAAAAATCTTACTATAATTGTCATATTAGAAGAAAAAACACTACTCCCAATATATTAAATTATTATTTGTGAAATTGCGAGGTGGGAATATCAATAATATATATATATATACAAAATATGAAGAGTGTGTTTTCTGATAGAGTGAGTCGTCCATCCCAGGGGTCTCCTCACCTTTTGACAGAGGGTCGGCAGGGTCCAACGAGGAAAGAGGGTGCGAGGGGTGCACACATGGGCGTATACACTGAGCAGAGAAAGAAGGGCAGCTCCTTGGAGCATCCAGACTCCAGAAGGGGCCCAAATGTCTCAAACTCCACCTTTGCATCTGCTTGTCTCCCGTGAGAGGCCAAATTGGGCATGGAGGTCTCATTGTAGCCCCAGAGACGGCAGGCTTGGATCTTGATGGGCTCGCAGGAGCCCCGTCCCTGGGCCGCCCACGGGAAAAAGACACTCAGAACACACAAGCCCAGAAGTCCAATCATTTATCAATGCACTGGAATCATATTACTTCTTTTTCTTTGATTATTGACATTCTTAACTATATAAAAATTCTTCCTATTATTTACAAAGTATATCAACTACAGCAGACAGAAAGGAGGGGCATAAGTTGTGACGTCATCTCATAGCAAAGACGGGGGTAGGTAGGTATTGAATGACTTGCCTCCTCGCGTATTTCTTTCATGAAATAGAAGACATGAACTTAAGTTGATTGCCATAGAGATATAAAGATGTCTATATCTCTAGGGGCATTGCTAGGCATTTGTTAAATGTATTATCAGTAGAATATATATATATATAGCAAGCTGTATTCAATCCGTATACTTTTTTATAACAAAATCTACTGACTATAGACAATATTGGCATTCCATAGATTTTGAAAAAAATATATATATTTGAAGGGACGGGGTAAGTATCCAATTGATTTTTCGATTCATAAAATCAAGATACCGGCTTTGTTTTAGTTCAAAATAATGGGCATGGGTGGAAAATTACCGCTCTAGATATTAAGTAAATTTTATTTCATTGACTGACATTCGTTTAATGTACTATCGCTGATAATTTATCAGATATAAAAGGGATCCAGAATGGTCCGGTGCGACGTACCGGACAAATATAAAAACTATAATGCTGGGTGTAATGTACATTGTTTTTGTTGATTAGTTATTTTTATTTTTTTTTAAAGCACCCGAGTCACTGATAATATTTTTTTGCAATATTAAACCAATTAAGGGCATAAAAAATAGAGTCAAGAACTTTGAACCATTCTTCCTGTGTGTTATATAATGATAATATATATATATATTAATTATATATCAATGTCAGGTTGGTGAGTGTTAGCGTCTTACTAAGTGTTCTTTGTACAATTTATTGGGTTGCGTTTAATGTTCCATTAATTTAATTTCAATGTTTTCTTATTTCAAAGTTTTAACATGCAAACAAGAAAGTATATGCGTTAATATAATTTGTAAAGAAGTATAGATGATTTTTTTTACTGCCTACAGCAAGGATAAAAATCAAAATGGTAAAAGAATCATATATCGAATCCGATTTTAGGAAGATATGACCGATGAAAATACGGCCTGGGACAAAATGGCCCAATATAAAATGATGACGCATATGGTATTCAATATAGCAAAAGGGATATTTAAAAAACTGTGTTCGGGCATTGATGAGGTAAATTAATGTAATATTAAATGAATATATCAAAGCCCAACAAATTTATATTTTGTTATATAATTAAAAGTGTAAAACCCTAAATAAGACAAACCAATTAGTATACTGACCAAATCCTCACTGACTTTATTTCAAATCTTCACATTCAAGCAAAGCTTCTATGTTTAATGGAAAGTCGTAGGTGGGCTATGTTTCAATACGTTATATACTAAGGCAACAAACATAGTTGGTTTATTTTACTATTAGACAAGCCCCACCAACCCAGAGCTAATCTGGAAGCAATAGGTCGAGGTCTACCTAAGAGTAAGCATCTTTATTATCAAATAATCAAAAACTAGTTATTGACACATTTTTATAATATAAGATTATATGTTTTTTGTGATCAAAATTAATAATATATACATCTCGTTCTATGAAAGGGAAAGGCCTCCATTTCTTTAGCACGCTCCCTTCTAAATCCCCATAGGAAATAATCAATAACAGCAGAGTTGACCCAGGCATGCCTCTTAGCCTCGTACCGCTTGGACGCTCTTAAGGCCGCCTTAATTTCCTCCACGGCATGAATGGAAACCCCACGGATTTCGACCTCCATGGGACTCCCATTCGGAAGAAGGCTAGAGGAGTCTCTCAGAGTCCTCTTAAGTTCATCGGAGTACTCCAAGACCCCAAAGTATTGGAGGCTCTGGGGGACTCGGTAGTCCGGAAACATGGAGAGAGCATCAATGTCCTGGAAGGCTCCCAAGCCCTTTCCCTCGAAGAGGGACCAAAGGTCGGAAATGAGGATTTGGGCTCGCTTGAGTAGACGGACCTCTGAGCCCTGAAAGCTGGCATTGTCGTCAAATGCGGGGAAGTCACGGACAATGAGCTCCAAGAGGTCAACGGCGCTTCCTTTCGCTGAGAGGATGCAGTGTTTGAAGGATCCTTGGTATCTGCTTATAAGGGTCTCGGCAGCATCTTAAAGAGAAATGAAGGGATTATTGAAGTCCTGCACAATAAAAATATGTATATTTAAAATGTATTGTCAAATATAGTCAAACGAATTATATTTTTAGAAGGTAGTTTTAATAAAAAAATAACTAGCAGATGCTACCCGGCGTTGCCTGGGATGTCATCTTTGACCTAATATATACTTGCCACCTCGGACTTATTCATAAAAAAATGATCAATATATAACCAAGTTCAGATGAGAGTCAGAGGACCTAACAAATTTTATTCGTATATTTTTCCCAAAAACAACACCTACCAAAAATATTTCTAAACAACCCAAAATCCTCCACATAAAATGTAATTAAAATCTAAAGGCTCACTATCAGGAAATCGTAGAAAAAGGTGATTGCTTTTTTGGCATAAATAAAACATATGGGAAATAAATTTTCTGGGAAATATTCCAGTCCAAAAAACACCTCAAAGTCATACACAGACAATTTGATCTAAATCAAGCTAGACAGTTTTAAGAAGTCGCTCAAAAACGTTTTGGATAATAAAAAGAACATGAAAATATTGCATTTTCCGAGTGTCTCCACAGAACCACACAAACACTCCTGAGCACTACAAATTTCGTCAGGATCTAACGGAATTATTATTATTATTAATTTTTTTTTTTACGGAATATTATTTTATTGGTATATATTAAATATTTTTTTCCTCAATTTTTGAGGCAGATGCATCATAAGTAAGAATGCTTATTTGGCAAGTCAGTCTTCCAAAGTCACAAATAAGAATCGTTGTTTTATCGTTCGGCGATTTAATTTCCTTTCTTTTTGCTACGTCTTATCGTCCATATCGCATTTATTATCGCCATGGAAGATTTTTAAAAAATCGTTCATTTTTTGTTGTCTCAACTTTAGGAGCTGATTTATTCAATTCAGTCAATTCAAAGGATTCGACAATAGCAAAGATGTACACTTCCACAGTGCCACATGAAATGAAGCCTCAATTCAAAATGAAATTGCATTTTTTTTTCTTGTTAAATTACACTCAGTTTATCATGGACTATTACGTATTAAAATGCATACCCTTTAGAAGGCCATGCCGCTCAGTCACCATGGGGCAGGGAACCCCCTCATCCCCATCAAAAAACCATTCAAATCCTCCCGAGAGACTGTTTTAAAGAAGGATGGATCCGTAAGAGGTGTCCCTGAGTCCAGTGTTCGATTTATGGCTGCACATAGCGCCAAGTAGCCAGTATACGTCTTGCCCTATAGAGAGAAACAGAAATGCTCATGTTTAATTGTATAATAGTTCAACTCCATTTCGGTCATGGAAAATATGAGGTTTCAACACTTTTTAAAGGGATTCATTTATTATAACTATATTTTAATTATCAATTAATAAAAAATAATGGATTTTTTAAAATTATTTACTTCTTTCTGTCATTGTAAGAATGTTAATGACGTCAACTTCTATATTTTCAATATGTAAAACCAGGAAACGACCGGCTGTTTTTTGAGCGTCCTGGCCCGGTCCCGGTTTTTTATACACCGGGCCGGGACATCAATATTTTCTTTCGTTGGTCATTCATAAATTTTATGAAGAAAATAATTACCATAAAAAGTGAGGACATCACTTTTTTGGAGATTCTTTTTTTAAAAAACTTTTTTGGAAATTCTTCACTTCAGAATGTCGAAGGAACGAAAATATATATTATGTCCCGGCCCGGCTTGAAAAATTTAAGTCCTGGCCTGGCCGGGTCCCGGCGAAAAAAGGTGTCCCGGTCATTTCCTGGTAAAAACATTGGCATCAACTTTATATGCCATTTTTTTTGTAATAAAGTAATAATTCTTGTTTTAAGAAAAAGAAATCTATAAATTTATGTGGAAATATGTAATAGTTTTATTTCTAGTCAGTAAATGTGTTATTTTTTAATACCATTATGTATGTATTACATCTATTAAATATATCCACACACGTATACTATCGTTGGAAAAATTGCGATCGGACAATCATTGCGACTTAAAGATATAAGAATCAAGAGCTCTCAGTGATCCCATCAATTTAATTGCAATCAAAACAATATAGTAATATTATTAAATAGAAGACATGAAATAAGTTTTACTATATTAATGTCCTATTTTATTAGTAGCGTAGCTATACATTTGTGTACAAATGGATAGCTACGCTATGCAGTAAATAGAAGACATTAACTAAGTTTTACTGTATTCATGTCCTATTTTTTGGTAGCGTAGCTATATATTTTTACACAAATGTATAGCTACGCTATGCAGTAAAATATAGAATGTAGTTGGAGTGTATTTTAATAGGAATAATCTATACAACATATAATATCTATAAGGTCAATCCAATGTAAATTTTTTGAACCAAAATAAATGATGAAATTACAATTGTTTTATTTTGTATCGACAGTTGTGTCAATGAGGGGATACAATCCTTTCTCTTTGAACGAATATAAATTATGGAGGCAGTTTACTTTAGTTTGTTCATGCGAGTTTCAATGGAAATGATTTGATTGCATTTTTTTGTTAAAAAGGTTTGGCGATATTAGGAACAGCGAATTAATATCTCGTAATGTATCGCCCTGAACAAAACTCTAATGTCGAATCCTAGGCCTGATTATTATTGTGTAATACGAGTGTAGGTATAAAATAAAGGAAAAAATAGGGATAAAAATAGTAACAAATCCTTTCTGATACTCCTTAGTTTTGATGTTATGGACTTTTAAAGATATTTTTAACTGTTACAGGTGTTTTAGCTGCTATAATATTTTGCCGGTACGTATTTCTGAACTGTTCCTGTCCATTTGGTTCCCGGGGAAAATAATACCCATAAAAGTACAAATATAATTTGTTGGATTGATGAATATTTTACTTCCTACACACGTGGGAGTGATATTATAGGCTTGCTAGGGATATTTGAGTAATCGAACCTTATAGGTCACTCCATAGTGAGGCTCCGAGTCGCCCGTCCAAAAGGAGAGTTAAGAAGATCCGCAAAGAAAACCCAATGAATCCCTTGATCGTCCGCAGACTGAGGATGAATCTCTGTCTTGGAAAACATGTTCTTCTGAGCAATGTCTCCAGAATCGATTCGCTCCCAGATCATATCCACAGCCACTTGAATCCCATTCTTCTCTATTCGGATATGCTCCGCGTGCTCGGCTATGAACTTCCCCGACTCCACCGGGGATAAGGTCATTATTATTATGGTATATTCCCCCAACCTTCACGCTTAGCAACTATTGAGCGGAGTTGATTTGCTTAAGATATTATTATGATCATGAAATGCAAAGATTAATAAAAATAAGAGAGCATGATTACATCTTGCTATACAAATAAAAGGTCTATCAACCAATCAGAAGTCTAGTTGTTTGTAAATAAGGAATATTATTGGTTCAAGGTTTTATGCACTTTAGATAAGAAAAAGAAGGAAAAAAACATGTGTTGACATAATATTGTGCTTAAAGATTCTAAAACTCATATTATAGTATGTTATTTATCAATTAATACAAGACTCAAGTATTTTTGTTAAGTATATGGGATATTCAATATGTAAATTTATATTAATATCGCTTAAACTGTGTATGAGTCAAGGATTTAAAGGATCCTTTAGTCCATCCTTCAATTGTAAGTTTGCTCATGGACCCATAAGCAAATATCACTTTTTCAAACGATTAATTATTAGGAGTAAAGTAAAACTTCTGACTGCAGAGGAGATGACAGGGACTTTTAAGAGGTAACGGTATTTGTACGCAGGCATGACTTTAGGATTCATTGATGAGAAGTCCTAATATATGTATATAAAAAAGAATCGGAGTTTTTCTATTAGAAGGGATCTATTCCACATTCAATTACCCTTGCCATTGAAGACAAAAAAGGCTCTTTATTCTTTACAGTTTTTTTACACACGAAGTGTAAGTATTTTATTCTATTTTTCTGTAGACGATGACATATAAGGGGAGAAAAATCAGGGATTTCTTGGAGCTTGTTCTCTGACTCCTCTCCGGACAGAACAGCATGAATGTGTTAGGCATTTGTTCTGTGATATTATATCTTTCCGTCCCCAAATCGTCATTGGACAGGAAAAATCCCTGATTGCATTTGGTGGAAACGGAAACATTGGCTCCGAGGTCTTACATCAGCTCATCGCCACACAGGAGTTTCATCGTATATATACCGTCTTCCGCAGCGGTCAATGGTACTTTGATAGCGACGTCCGGATAGCGCCACAAGTAAATCCCCATCTAAAATAATAATGAGAATAAAATAACTACGCGAACTGAGGATTTAAAACGGAGATAATATATTCAGTTCACGTCTAGTATAATTCACCCATTAAGTGACTATGATTTACCGCTTACTCCAAGAAACTACAAAATGTATGAACGAAATTGATAATCTGATATGTGCAATCAAGAATAATAGCGAGTTTTTGGTTTAATATAGCATACATAATATTTAGTTTATAATTGATTTATTTTTTCATATATTTTCTATATTTTTTTTCTTGCCATGTTTTTCCCCGAGATCTTTTTCTTTCCTTAACTCTTTTCCAAGATAATGTAAAAACATTTACAACATCAAATTACCATATCCAGGTATATTTAGCCCAAAACTCAGCAACGCATTGTTTTTCTGTGAGGGCTCAGCGCACCCCTCGATGATTAACCTCCTCCCGCCTCTTTAACAAAGGTGACTTATCTCCAGTGTGATCGTGCCGAAGGACCCTCCTTGCTCTGATCAGGAAGAGCATGAAGAACTTTGCGACATAAATGTCCCTCAAAACTATGCCCCGGATCTCATGAAGGTCATTAACGAAACGACCTTTGACGTCGTTCTTGACTATCAGCGCCTACGACCCAAATGGGTCCGAGATGTCTTGGGTCATTAGAATGAAAGAGATGGTCTTTATGTCTATATAGCACAGACAGTGTCTACGAATCTCAAAGCCAAGACAACACGACGCCCCAGCTGGAAACGGATGCTGTTCGACCATATGATTTCAAATAAGGGATCATCTCAAAAGTAATGCAAACGATCTCAACGTCCACGATTATACCTTCGATCTATTCAAATGCATTGTTTTTCTGAGCCAAATAGTCAAATAGGAGAATTTCTGGTTCTTTGAGGCGTGTTCAAAAAATATTTTAATTTAGCCGCAAAAATGCCGACCAGCGCCCGGTTTTCGGCGGGCACCAACGACAAAACAATATGATGTTACGCCGAAATGGCATGTTGTAAAAAAATATATTTACAAAACCAAGTATAACAAAAAATTGAACAAAATCATTTCGTTTTTTATAGATTCATGTTTGTTTTTATGGTTTCAAGTTTGTTTAGTAACGTCACTATCGATAGCATATTGTGCATGTAGAGTTGTTTAACGAAAAAATGCTATCTATGAATATAATTTAATCCAATATTAGAGATTAGCATATTGTGGTTTCAATTCGCAGTATATACAACAAACTGTCAGAGAATGTCTCGAAGAGTTTTAACTTTATGCGGAATTATATTTCGTACATCTATGTTTTTGTAACAGTAAATATTTTATAAATTAAATAATATTGCCCTCAATCTGTGAAAATGTTAAGGTTCATATTATATTTCGAAGCATATCTATATATTTCAATAATAAACAAACTTCAAGTACTCTAGATCACACATAACAAGTAAAGATCATCGGTTCGATGGACCTATTTTAACGCTATAATGATTATTTATATACACACACAAAAAGCTGCAATTCATGCAAACAAAAAAATAAAAAAACAACCGGACCTTGAATGATTTTATCATAGCCAATCTCGGAATACGCCCGACTTCAAACATTGATTCAAGCCATCATGGTCCTTAAATCGCAACTCGGTGCATTAGTACCTTTCCATAGCCTCAGCACACGTACTTGGTTAAGTTAACTCTTTCTTTCCTTGATCTGAAATGTCAAATTCTGTCCGTCTAATATTATGTGACTTTGTTCATCAATCCTAAAAAGTACTGCCTGCATTTTTCAGGTTCTGATATGTATGGCCACTCAAATTTAGCAGGAGGAAGAGCATTGCGTGAGCATGAGGGTGCCCTCAAACTGGGTATCTCTTCGTTTGGCGGACGTCATTGTCCCAAGGGACACAACGCGTCGCCTATGGCTCTACATCCTCTGGCTAAAGTTCTATTCATCCATCGAGAGCCCCTCTACAACCCCCATAGGTCAGATCCCTTGAGGAAATCCTTAACATATGTCAAGTACTGGGGCGAGTCATTGGATTTTTTTTAAAGCAGGGCGCCCATCTTGGAATTGGGCATATAATGTGGACCTAGAGGGGTCCTTTAACTCTGGAGAAAATACTTTCCAAACCGGCAGAGACGCTGGGCATTGCCCCTTTTGAGTATGAGTTTTGAACACACGATCCCCAGGTGCATTCCATTTATTTCCCACTGTGACCCGTGGGCATGTCCATTGATAAGGGCTCGAGAGAGGCTGGGCTTTGAGCCCCCTGGGGTCGATGAGGCCTTTCGTGACGCTGTGGAATGGTCCCTTGAGACCTTTGTTCAGAATGAAGAGGAAAGGGAGGAAATGATCTCACGGCTTTTGACCTATGTGGCCCCTAAGGAATCCAAGGACGAGTCTTGAAAGGAAATGAGGGCTACTTTGCTGAGGAAGGGGTCTGGACGAAGCGGTTTGCTTCGAGTAAAAGAGGACAATCGGAGGAGCTGTGAAAAACTATATTTTAATGTACATACATACAAATATGAATAAAATCTTTCGCTCTTTTCCAAATGTGTATTATAGTGTCTTTAAGAAATGGATTAAAGGTCAGATACGTGCGGTGAAGCCACTGACGTCATGACTTAGAATTTACATACATGAATCAGAAGTGCCGAAGAACATATGGTAGCGCGAATTAAGTTATTTGATACTCTCCCTTGTTGGACGCAACAGAAAGAAACAATAGAACAAATACATGTTCTAGAAGAAATGGGCCGGAAAATACAGTTGTAGAAGAAATGACTCAACATAGAAAAGGAAAATAATGACCTATATGAAAAATGGTCCCAATAAATCTTTGTCCCGTTTAAGTCAACAGCAGGCAATCATTTATCTATACTTGCAGAAATATTTGTTTTTTGGCCATTATTGAACGCATTCGTTATAAAAAACTTTGGATTGTTGTATTTCACTCGAAGATTTACCTATCCACTGATTTAGGTCATTATTTCCATGAGTCATCAGTTTCCTTATGCGATATTGTGTATTTCGTTCTGAGCCATTTCTTCCTAATGCCATATACCATACTTTTCCATAACAATACCCCTATTTTCACCCTACCATACGTTCACTCATATGGTTTCATATGGTTAACAAATGATTTCATAGGAAACTTGAGTTCGAAGGCGATAAATATATATAAATTAGAAAATAATAATTCGTTCGGAATTGTATATTTATTTTACAAAGTTCAACTTCTTCACACCAGGTAACACGCGTCCAGTTCTAAACCCGATTTACATTCGGTAGTCGCAGCTCTGATTTCCCTTGTTGTACATTTTTTGCTCATTGTCAAGTCCTAGACACTGACAGAGATATAAAATATTTTTTTTCGCTGACAATGTGTTGCTTCTTCAATGATAAATCCAGTTCATCAATACTTTGGATTTTTTGGACAATCGTTTCTTATGGATAATTTTTTATTATTTACCAACATGATTTATATATATTTCTTATATTATTTAGTAACTCACGTATAAATAGGAGTTTAAATGCTAGGGAGACTATTTATTTACTGAAAATACCCCAACCAATGAATGAAAGGTTTTATGACACAGTTTTGTCATAGTTCCGATTTTTTTATCCTAAGAATCTACTAGGAACAATAATAGTTGTTCTTTCATTCCAAGCTTTGTTTTGAGCCATTCCATGCTATTTCTCATGTGGCGCTCCAATCTATTGTCGTACTCTCCTTATAGGGCTCTGGTAAAGGTAAAGCGTTAAAGTACAGTATGCGCGACAAGAAAATGTAAACAAAAAAAATGATGGACCAACGTAGTTTTATTTTTTTACAATAGGTTGCCGCTTATCCATTTTAACATTTCATTCAAACCGTAAAGAGGAGTTGATGACGATGAATTATGACAAAATACATAAGATTACTGAAAGTCTAGAAAAAGATATATTTAGTCATCAGTATTCAGTTCAAAGTTATATACACCTCAATCTACGTTATCGTATTCACTTATTTGTCTGCATTCAATTATTACCACTTACAGTAAGTAAACTCTTCTTTCCTACATCAATACCAAAAGTTACCATTCATTTTTCTTTAGATATACACCATCGTACAGACGAATATTTTATCGTCATAACAACGAGAAATACATTATAGAAGCCATGGGTGGATGCTCCGAAGGGATGTTCCAACAGATCCGATACCAAGAATCAAAAGCTTCAAGGCGGATTCAATTCTTCAGATTTTCCTCTCCAAAAATCCAAAGGATTAGAAAGAAGAAACCAATGGATTAGCAATCTGAAGTATCGACTTGATTGGAAACCTAAAATAACTTCGTTAGTTTGTGAGAATCATTTTGAATCCATTGTTTTTTTTTTCACAACTATACAAATAAGAAGTACTTGAGACTTGATGCAATTCCTACTGTCAGGCACGGTTACAGTCGGACCATAGTTTTACTGCAAGATTCGTTCAAGATACGTCACTCATAATAGATTCGGCAAACCTTCGAGTTCAAACGAAAGTCACAACGTTTTCAAAATATCACAATGCACTTTTTTTCATTTGGAAGTATGGGAGAAAATCTATGTAAAAGTTTGTGCCATGATTGTCCTTTATATATTCATAAGATTAAATGCCAGGAAGTATTATCGACTCATTACAGATTACTATAAAACTTTTGGAAAAAAAAATTACCTCTTTCGAAATGTTAATTTTTTAAAACTAAAAATCGAAATAATGATTTCATAAAAGTTGAGTGTTTAGCAATACAAAAGCAGAATTTTTAGCAATGAATCTATATGATGCTTTAAAGTTAAGATGGCCTTGTGGAAAATCTGGCTACGATTTAGTAAGAGAGTATTTGCCTTTGCCTTCTATCAGAACCTTGCAAAGAAGAACTGAATTTATCATGTTTAATGATGGAATTTTAACTGAAGTCTTTGATATTCTTAAAATTAAAATAAACGATGTCTGCAATAGATAGAAAAGCTTCAGTACTTTGGATGATGTTCAATTAAGGTTTCGATAGATTATGATAGTAAAAGTGGCAGTATTATGGGCGAATCCTCATTTCTAATTCTAAAGGAAATGCAACTAAAGCTTTAGTGTTTATGTTATCTGGCGTTTCCACTGTGATGGGAAACAAGTATTGCTTACTTTTTTACCCCTAATGCATACATGGTAAAGACTATGGCCCGATTGTTTATTGATATTA
>CP045906.1:11925088-11970497 GCA_013387185.1 Caligus rogercresseyi | reverse complement strand
ATTTCCAGCGCACCATACCTAGCCGCAGCCGAGAGAAGCACACTTCTTAGCTCGTATGGATGAAGAGGGTCCCACGATGTAATTTTCTTCGCAATTAAGGCCTTCGCGTTCAAAATAGCGAAGCTAATGGCTTTGGTACACGACGATTTGGCATTGTCGCCCATACCAAATAAAATAATTGCTTTGGAGTATTTATCTGCCGATTCTTTTCCAAGACCTTTTACATTTAGGATTACAAATCGTTTAAGAAGCCCCACTGCCTGGCACTCTACAAAAGCATGAATAGTGGAATTGTATAATCTGCCACAGTCCTTACAGGGCTTCCAAAACTTGATGCAATCTGCAGATATTTGTAACTGCGACGTAAATTTTTCCCATCATATATTTTAGAGAGCGAACCAGTTATTCTTTTTCTCCAATTTTCCGGGAGGTCGATCAATTTTAAATATTTATTTGATATCTTTGCCACTTCTTCATTATAAGAAAATTCTGACAACTTAAGATGCCAAGGTTTTGGAGTACCATGGAACTTTGCAGATCTTGACAAAGGGAATTTAAATCTTCCATCTCGGAAAATTGTTTGAGTGCTTAAATCATGGAGAGTTAAAATCCCATGAGTTAATGCAAATTCTTCCAATTCTGCAGGGCCACTCAAGTTTCGAAAGAAAAATGACTTTTTATAATTCTTTCTTATAATATCAACAGTAGAGTCATTCTCAAAAGAAGGTTTATTTTTCCAAACAATCCGTTGCACTACCCCCCAGACCGGGGATAATTTAGAGGTCATTTCATTAGTAAGGTTTGTACCCATCATAAGCCTATTATATATTTTATTAAAACTTATTGTTCTTCGCCATTCTATTGACGGATTTTTCGAAATATCAATAAGAATTTTTATATAAACTTTGGGTAAAATGACAGAGAGCTGAGAGATACCTCCCCCAAGGAGTTTTTTGGCCTTTTCACTGCAGGAATATAATTCTTGTGAAATAAGTTCCTCATCCATTTTCCTTCCTCCTCGATTGCCCGCTCAGCAACGGAAGGGATAGAGGTTGCTTTGTAGAGAACTGCCGGAACAATTTGTGTATTGTAGAAGTCGATTCTTTTCTGAAGATTCAGACTCCGCCACTTCCCCGTTCTCTGGAGAATTAGTGAAGAAATGTCCGTCCAATTCTTTTCATCAACACCCTTTCGACACCATTCTATCCCCAGAATTTCTATTCTGCTCTTCACTTTGCATTCGTTAATTTTAAAATCCAGGGGTGGGGTCCATGATCCTACTGGTAAAATGGCTGTTTTGGTCCTGTTGAGAGAAAGACCAGATATCTTCTCATATTTAGCAAAAAAGTCGAGGATCACTCTCACACGCATTAAAATCTGATTTTCAGAGTTACCCTCTATCGTCAGGGTAACGTCATCTGCGTATAAGTCGACCAAATGGCGACTCCCCTCAAAGTCGATTCCAAAACCATGGAACTTATACTGCAGTCTTCTGACAAATTCTTCAATAGCGAGAATGAATAAGAGTGGAGCAGAAGGGCAACCCTGTCTGCAACTCTTGCCAAGGTTAATAGGCTTGCTCTCTTTTTCACCAATGGATATAGTGGAAGTGCCATTGAAAAGTAACGCACGGACAGGGTTAAAAAAATTTTTGGGTAAAAATTTTGTAACTGCCTTTAGAATATGCCGATGACGAATGGTATCAAAGGCTTTAGAAAAATCAATTGCAATGATTGCACCGAATTTTTGCCTTTTCTCAACTGAATCAATGGCTGCCTGAATGTTGCGTGAGACGTCATAAATTTTTCTATGTTTTAAAAAGCCCTTTTGATGACTTCCAATATTTTTCTCTAGGATGCTTCCCATTTCCTGAGCTAAAATTCCGGATAAAATTCTGTACGATTCATTGAGGACCGTTATTGGTCTCCAATGACTAAAATCTGAGCCATCACCCTTCTTAGGGATAAGAGTGATTCGTCCCTTTGTTAGCGATTTACAGATTTTACCCTTCTTCTCCATAGCTTGGCCAATTTTTAATAGGTAAGGAGCCACTTGATCCGGAAAAAGAGAATACACTTTACCGACAATGCCGTCCGGACCACACGCTTTATTATCTTTATATTTTTTCTTCAGGTAAAGTGAAATTATATCCAAAGAGTATATCCCGGGGGTATCTTTGCTTTGTCTTTTTCTAGTAGGAAAATGACCTTCTCTTCTTCCAACTATTGATTGGAAGCGAGAATGAAAATATTCTAAGATGTCACAGGTTTTTGTTAAGATTATACCGTTGTTATTGATTTTTACTATTGACTTTGCTGAATATTTTTCTTGTTTAACAAGGTTCTGAATTCTCTTATTTGGATCGTTCTCTAAAATCACTTTGTCTTCCATTTCCGCTTCTGCAACCTCAGTAATCCTGAATGCGTTCACGGAATCAGACAATATGGATCGTGCAAAGATTGTACCTTTGTTGAGAATAGTATCAATTTGTGCTTGATATTTCTTTAGTTCCAATCTTCTTTCATGCACATAACTGGAAGTAGTTTTTAAAATGGTTTTATTTAAAACGTTAGCAGCTCCGTTAGAAGTCCGACATTGGGAGTATCCTTTTTCAAGGTTTTTTCTTAAAACTTTAATATACTTTTTGTCTTTTAAAACCCACTTAGGGAATATAAAATGGATTTTTGGCGTAAAACATTGTAAATTTATTTCGATTAATTTATGATCTGATAGGGGCTCTGGACGATAAAATGATGACTTGATATTATGTACAAGAGATGATGAGGCCAATGCGTGGTCAATTCTCGACTTTTGATATCCTCTTGACCAAGAAAAACTATCCGGACAGAACTTATCCATAATGTCAATTAGATTCAATTTAAAAATGATGTGCTTCAATATTGTACAATTAGGATAGTTCCTAGGAGGTTTATCTAAGTCAACATTAAGATCCCCTAGCAGTAAAAGCGGAGTAGAGCTATTTTTAGAACTATTTGCCAAGGCTTGATAAAAAGGCAGACATTTTTCGTTGGGTCCATAAGCATTTATGATATAAAAAACGGCACCGTTGGAAGAAATTCGAATTTTGTGCCAATCACTACGGAAGGAATATTCTTTGACTATGGAAACAATTTTGATTTTCTTAGTTATAAAGGTTAAAACACATCTATTCGAATCGGATCCAGTGAAATAATAATTATATCTCTTAGGCAAACAAAAAGAACAGTTAGGGGTGCAGGATGAGGACACCTTTGATGAAACATCCTGAAGGCAGATGATATCCGGCTCCAATGATAATAACTGATTCATGAGGGCGTGTCTTCTTCTTCGATCCTTCCCTCCCCTTGTGTTGAGGGAAATCACTTTCCGTATTCCTAAATTTGATTGCATTTTTGGAGATAATCCTTCTGAGAAAAAGTCAGTTATTTTTGATTGCATTTGTTAAAGATTAGAATGAGGATTAGACTTTAGGGTGTTTTAGAGGATTCTTGTCAGGTGACATGTCTGAATCGGGTTTGCTTCTTTTCCCCACAGATTGCGCACGGGTACGACCAGTTAAAATATTATTAAGGTTAACATCACACCTATCTTTTTTCCTCTTATTAAAACTTTCCGGGACCGCAACATCTTGATCTGACAAGGCAATACTGTCACTAATTACTTCAGTATTCTCTGTTACATGATTAACATGTTCTGTTTGTATACTAAAGCCTTGGGACGGAGTTGCTGCCCTATTAACCAATGGACTATAACAAGTCTCCCCGGTGATACGGTCTTCTGTGACAGTCTCAATATCCGGAGCATTTTCACACTCGCGGGATTCCATAATTTCTGACTCTTCGTTTAAACTTTGGGGTGGAGTTACTTCACTATTCCTCAATGAGCTATCACAGGTCTCCCCGGTGAACCGGACTTCCGTGACAGTCTCAATCTCTGGAGCCTTTTCACACTGTTGGGGCTCTATAATTTCAATCTCTTCAATATTTTCTTTTTCTTTGAGCAGACGTTCTTGTACGGCTTTTTTGAGAACCCTCTCATACTCAGCCGTTTTGATACGTTTTTCTGCACAATATTGCTTAATGTGCCCAAAACTAAAGCATCTTTGGCATTGGAGTTTAACTCCCGAAAACTTTAATTTAATCAGGTTGCCTTGAAAGGGAATGATTTGGGGCAATGAGGATGGGTCGGTGATAATTTCTACAATGTAGTCACTGTCCCGCCAAATGTCTTTATATAACTTATATTTTTCCTCTGCTTTGTTATCAGCAGGGTTCCTTTTAGGGTAGTGGTTGACAATCTCCCCAAATTGTTTCAACCATTCCACAACATTAGCCTCACTAACCCTTTTGAAGGTATTGATGAGAGTGACAACAATTTTCCTCTTTTTATTGACGCTTATTTTGTCAATACCCTTCAGTCTAAAAGTCACATCCTCGACTGAGCCGTCTCTATTCTTTATCTTTATAACTTTATTCTCCTTTAACTCATTTAGTCTGCTCCTTACATCAACCGGAAACTTCGTATAGAAGCACGCTTGACCAAGCCCAAATTTTGGGTTTGCACCCGCAATCTCATGCTCATTAAAACCGTATTTAACGGCAACATCATAAATGTCAATATGCTTTAGATTGTCTCCTCTATAACAAATTCCCTCAGCATTTTCCATGGTAAGCACAAATGTCTCCCATTTATAATTACCATCCAAGTTCATCCGAACTACTGCATCATTTTGGATGCCATTCTTGAGAACGCTTGCGTAACCTCTAACTTTATTATTTGATGAATTAGGATTTTCATCCGGGGGTTTATCAGGAGGGTTGCGAGACATATTGTCCTCTAAATGTTCCGTAAGGTATAAAGCTGTTATTGAAGTCTTCAATGAAGAGAAGAACGAGGGGGGATGAAATTAAGGTAAACAAACGACGAACCTTCTTAGATATGCTCCGAATTTAACTTCGAGCCACGAAAAAAGGATGTGTCCGTTACGAAAAGTCCAAAAGGGAAGCACCAATAGATAACAGCGTCACTTAAAGCACTATTTAAGTTAATAAAAAGGCACAAGAACACTAATTATCTATATACACAACTTTTAATACGGAGCCACACAAAAGACGTGTGCACTCTATACATAAGTAGGCAAAAAAACCGATGATTTATAGGTTAAAAAGGCAAATTAATAATATCTCAGATGCAACTATTCAAGATATCAATATATGCACAAAATACAAACAAAACAAACCAAAAAGTAAAACTACTGCTTTAGGTGCAATCCATGGAAAGGATTTAGGATGCAATAAAAATGCCTCTAAGACACATGCAATCAACGATTTATCTGCATTGAATGTATATGGACTTGTAGTCCAATATATCAATCAAATTTTTTTCATGGCAAAGTACTACGAAATTTGGTGAAGTGTGACGTCATCTCATTTACAAACATAAAGATGTTTTTGCTATTGTATATGACGAACAATCTTGGAGATGTTGCGGGAAGAACCTTGCTTCATTCTGGGGATAAGGATTATGGGTTCCTTTGTTTTTTTAGTGTCAATCATACGTTGTTAGAGGCAGGGAAGCAAAGAGATACCTGGATAGGAGCGATGACGCTTTTTAAATATGGTTAAAAATCATTGACTATAGGTTCTTTTATTTTTACTGTTTTATGTTGTGCATTGTCGTCAAGTAATCATTTCAACTACAAACCTGATGCTGCATCAAAGAGTTATACGTTGTTTTGAAGGGAATGATGAAAGGTCAGATCAATAGTTATTTTTGCATAAATAATACACCTTGCATTATTTAAACAAAACAAAAAATATATATATAGTGTTGACTACACTTCAAGATTATTTTCTGAGAAACATGTAGCGCCTAAAGAAAGAATTATTTTTCCGAAGTTCAAATTAATATTTATATGCTGAAAAATTCAGCTTTTTAAAACAGCAAATATACATATCATATCAATATTTTATAGAATATACGCTTTTCTTGAAAAACCCATTATTATTATTTAGACGCCAAAACATGTTAGCAAGTTTATTTCAAAGTTTCATCAAATTATTTGCAATAAAAATAACTTTTAAACTACTCTATAAATAAATATTTAAGTCCAATTTTATTTTCAGACCCATTTTTTAATTAATTTTCGTTGAGATATGAGTAGGCCCTTACGCACTTTGATATTCTTCTATCTGAGTTGATCCTCAACAGGATGCTTATGTCATAATGCCATATGTTGTTTATTCCCTTACCTTATATTTCTAACCAATCATATTGCTTCTTTTTTATTACAACTCATATATGGATCTCTATGTTGAGTTATGCATACATAACATAAATAATAGGGATTTTCTCCAGGAATATATATATATATACAAACGATAATATTATTAACGAAAGCATTGGATATCAAATGAAATTAGGTAGACATACATACAGTCCCATTGACTGCACGGGAAGCATCAGCCAAAGATTCATAAGAGAGGCCATCTATCTTTCATACATACTTTTTTCTCCCCTTTCGTCTCTTGTAAAATAGATTATCTTTCTTGTCATGCACAAACATCCATGAATATATGTATACTTTCATAGAAAGCTATTATCATACATTGTTGTCTTGTTTAATATAATAATAATAATAATATAAACCTCTTTATGCCGCCCTTTAAACATACCAGTATAATATTTCATTGTGTGTAAACAAATCCTTCAAAAATATGATAATGCCCATGAGACTCCATTCATATAATGAAAAAGGCCAAAATGACCTCTTAAAAGCTGAATCCTTTATTCCGAGTTTATTTAGGATTTTTTTAAATATGTAACTTATACAATAAGATTACCTTGACAAAGAGTGAAATATAATATGATAAAGAATAGTATTTTAAGCTTCCCATGCTCCCAATGTCGCATTGGTTGCAAAGACAACAAAAGAAACATGAAAGGAAAACGTTCACTCAGTGGAGCGCGGAGTCCACTCTCATGGCCCATGTTGGCGTCCCACGAGGGAAGTTCAACCTAACGGAAAAACAGTATCTTAGGTTCAATAGACATATTTAAGACTACATATTGTGTATTGATATCCACCCAATAAGCAACCAAGTAGCAATAAATGTTCTTTTTTAAAGTAGGAAATAATTGGTTTTTTAACTTATGATAGAATTAGCAAAATAAATCTTCTTTTTCAACAGAATGAAATTAGGAAGGAAGTATTGCAAAAAAGGTAACGACAAAAGTAGGCACGGAATACATATTTTTCATTGCTAACGCCTAAACATAATAAATGGGTTATGTCAGGAGGCAATAGATTCATCCTTAGTCGAATGATCAACATGTCATGTTGTATTTTGACAAAACTTATATAAAAATATATATATATATATATATATATATCAGGAAACGACCGGATAGCGGCGCAGCCCGGTTCCCGGCTGTATTTTGAGTGTCCCGGCCCGGGTGTCTCAAAATCACCGGGCCGGGACTATAATATTTTCGGTCGTTCTTCATTCTGAAAGTGTCGACGTTTTTTAGAACATTTTTAAAATTTTAAAAAGATATGTAATATTATTATTTTTAAACCGTCGTCACTTTTTTAAGAAAATTTATTTGAAAAAACGTCGTCACTTTGAGAATGACGAAGGACGAAAATATATTAAAGTCCATCCCGGTTTTGGTCCTGCCGGCTTGAAAAAATAATTCTCGGTCCGGGTTCCGGCGAAAAAAGTGTCCCATTCGTTTCCTGATATGTATATATATATATATATAATATATATATTATAGAGCGACATCTTCTTATGACCTTATAGTTACAAAGGTCAAGTCATGTCGTATCTAAAATAACCTACTCAATAATACCCAACTTTTATCAAACACATAAATACAATAAATGCATCACATTATTATTGTTTGTGTTTACTCCTCTATATTCCCATATCTCCATACTTCATTTTCATATCAAAAGGCATTGCAACCAATCAATGATATGAATTTAAAAAAGAGGGGGGAAATGGGGCCCAACCCAGTCAGTCGAGGACTTACTCATAAACTGAACTTCTTTTAATGAAGAAAAAAAAAAGCATGGAGCCACAAAAAATGAATGATTGATGATCTGACGCTTTCTCAAATCCTTTCCATGAAGCAGGAGGAGCAGAGACATTATTTGGACCTAGGAAACGTAGAGCAATATATAATTAACGTTAATGATGACAAATGAATAGGAAGAAAAACGTTATTCCTGTGATTAATGAACGATATATATATAGATATATTTTTAAACTGTCTTGCTGATTGAAATAAGTTATGCCGTTTAATTTTTTGCTTGTATCTAATGTTTTTATATAATAATATATTTAAAATGAAATTAAACGCTAAAAAAATATATATAAAGACATTATCTTTTATGGCTTCAATAATAAATTATTCTGTTTAGTATGGGATAGGTTTCTGTTATCGATATTAGATGATTTTATTTATTTATCATTGTTCTATGCCCTTTTAGCTATAGAAAGTAGATAAAATATATATTTAAACAAATAATATCTAAATATAATTAAACAAAAATTAAAAATGTTCAGTGAGTGTCCTAACTAAAGGAATATAATCCTTTTTGCAAGAGCCCTTGCCGCACTTTGAGTTACAGCTGTAGACCTGGCCTCTCTCAGGGACTGAGAAATACATCTACATACCTTGTGGCAACGTAATTAGTAAAAGTAGGTTTTTTTAGTTTTCTTGAAGCAGTGCTCGTAGTTATCAAGTGTACATGCCTGAGGGCAGCTGTCTTCAGGCCCGGCGGGATGGGTGGGCCTGAAGGGGCCAGGCCCGCCCACCGAGTGACGTAGGCCCGCCCACCCACTGAGTAACATGGGCCCGATTTTTTATGAATGTGCCAACTGTGGCCCCCATAACAACTGTAAGGCCCCCCCCAAAACGCTGGGCCTGCTGTCGGGCCTAGCTGTCTTACTGCCTTTCAAGCGGGAATACAAATCTTCTTTACCATGATCTAGTTTACGGATGAGAGGTCAGATATCTTTATAGCAATGTGTATTAGAATCGTAAATTTTAACATATTAAACTGATTCTATAATGAGATATACATGTTGTAGAGGAGAATTATTATAAATACACTAATCCTTGGCCTTGACTGGTTCCTTCACGTAAAATAAGAAACGGCCTATGAATTACTTACAACAGCTGTTTGCATAAAATAGGGAATATAAAATATAACTTGAATATATTATAAGAAAAATAACACAGCAGATGACTTTTTTAATTAGTAAGACTATTCTCAGAAACTTTTTTCTCGAGCATGATTGGTTTGAAGAGCTGTAAAAATAATAGAAGGAGCTGGTAATATGAAATAAAGTAACAATTCATTTCTGGCCATTTTCAAATCTTCTCTGAATCTTAATCCTTAATAATACTAAGGTTCTTTGTTCTTGGGCTTTCATCAATGTTACTAACGTATATTTTTACTTTATATTTTTCTTATATTTGCTCATATTATCAATTAGTTAAATAAATCATCTCTAAACAATGTATGTTTATTTGGCTTTTTCATATTTGATATAAATTGATTATTTATATATTTTTGTTATATATACAATTTTCTAGGGGATTTTTTCGGTTAAAAACATTTTATTCGGTAACTACAAAATTTTATCAGGAAGCCTATGAGATAGAGCATCTGGTATCCACGGTTCAAAGGGTCCTCTATGCATCAAGAACGGGCGGATCTGGACTCCCTGTGGGTCTCCATCGCCTCGTCGGAAGACATATAGAAGCTCTTCGTTCGGTCTCTAGTGCGTCAAACGACAACAATAGGGAGTACAAATGTAAACAATCTATTTTCCTTCGTGTGGACTGAGAAGATCAAGCTGCCACTATTTTATCAACCAAATCTTTTAAATTCCCTTTTATTTTATTATTACTCTTAATTCTTGCCTTAGGGCGTATTCGTTTATTGCTTTTATTATGTGTTTGAGAGTACAAATTGATATAATGTACGTTTGCAACGTACGGAATGTAAGATACCCTAGAAGAATGAAATAAACAAAATTATATTAAAAAAAAAAAAAAAAAAACTACAAAATTTTATATAGTGTAAAATAAAATACACTAAAATTATCTACAGAAACAGAGTAAAACTATCAGGGCATTTGCGAAAATACATAAATGAACATTGTAGTTCATATTACTGCCCTGAATAATAACCTGATATAAAAGGACAAATTGTTATTAGATTCGATTTAGTTTTTATTTATAACTAAAATTATTTGCATTCTTAAATATTTCATAAGCTTTCAGAGTATCTATAGCATAGGCGTAGGGGACGGGGGGGCAACTGCCCGCCCAAAATTCGGCTGAATACTTAAATTCGGGCAAAGTGGTTGAGGTATTCGGGCATTTAAGTTGAAGAATTTTTTTTGAAATTATGTAAGCAAGCGGATTGTGAATTATAAACAAGAGCTTTCCACCTTTATGTGAACTCAATTCAATTGAACAAAAATAACGCTCAACTTTTAGCTTATGAGAAATATGAAATTTAATTTTATCACACATTTAAGTTAATAATTTTGGTGCCACTGAAAATATGTACCTCGCACGTAGAAGGTAAGAAGAGTGTACTTTGATACTACTTAGTACTCAGTAAAAGAGATGTAAAATAACAACGGATCTACAAGTTATAGTACTACGATAGTAATAAAGTTCTTCTCAGAAATAATCGTTAAGTGAACATACCTTATGGAGTTTCGGCAACTTTATTCATCGAACTACTAAACAACACTTTTCTCTATAGAGGTAAGTTTCTGCTCGCTGTATTGACCAGAATGTACTTATATTTGAAAATTATAATTAAATTAATGTTCACTTCACTAAGTTAAATCTAATAAATTTTAGTTTTTGGTCATGAATAAGTCAAGAAAGAGGCTATACAGAAGCAGAGTAAGATGTTCAAACTGTGGGAAAGAAGTTGATGGCGACTACAAGAGGAAACACGTGTCAAGAGTGCATGAAAATGATGAACATGTAAAGTTTATTCCTTTGGTTGATCAAAAGCAGAAAAAACTTTCCTTCGGAATTATGAACAATGAAAAAAATGAGATATTGATGCCAACGGAGGCCACTTCCTATAAAGAAGAATCAAGCAGTATAAAGGACATACCAACTGAAATAATGAACATACTGAAGAGGTAAAGGTGAAGATTCTTAATTTGCTAGATGTATAGGCAGTGGTAGAGGATATACAGCCTACAATGGACAAAACAGAAAATAATAATAAAGAGCATGGGCCCATAGGCTACCATCACACTGACATGCAAGATCATCCACATCAACCTCTGTTGGATGAATAACAGGAAACAGCTAGATCAGGAAGTGGGACAAGAGACTTTAATCCTGACTTGTTCAAGAAGTACCAATGGACGAGCTTTGATATTCCAACGAAATATATAGGTTGTTTCCTGTGTCAGAAGTTTTTATTTGATTCCACTTTCACATACAGCAATCGGTAGAAACCGGAACGACTAGTGAAGCATGCCAAGAGCGGTAATCATCGACTTGCAATGTCTTAATGGATAATTTCAAAAGTCAATAAAAATCATCAGACATCAGTCTTGGTCCAGCTTGATACAACCCACAAAGGCTTGGTCCAAAAGAATAGAAATTACCTTAAAGTTATTGTAGAGTCCATCTTGTACACCGCACTGCAAAACATCCATCAGAGAGGCCATGAAGAAGACAGATCAATGATTGGACAGCAGTCATACATAAGCCGTTGAAACCTTATCGAGCTTTTGAATTTGCGATGCAAAGACATTCCTTGGCTTGCCACTAAACTAAACTCAAATTTGGGGCCCATCGTCAGTGGCTTTCGCCAAAAATCAAAAATGAAATACTGATGATTGCATTTAATTTAGTACTAAAGGAAATAGCTAAAAATGTTAGGGAAGCAGACGAGTTCAGTCTTATTGTGTATGAAATAGTGTTGTCCATCGGGCGCGATTTTTGAGCCGAGCCCGCCCGAAAGACTAATAATTGAGCCCGAGCCCGGCCCGAGACAGAGCCCGATTAGTTTGATATGCGCCCGACTTGCGCCCGCCCGACCATTGGGAAAATATATTAATAGAAGAAAGAAATTCAATTCAACAGATCCGAGAAAAAGTGAGGACGTTTTTTTTAGAAAGAGGTATGAGGAAAAAAGTGAAGACGTTTTCTTTTAGGAAGAGGTCATTTTTAATTTTTTTTAGAAACAATTAAAAAGGCCGCCCGCATAGCCCACCGACTTTCATATTTTTTGCGCCCGAGCCTGGCCCGGCCCGTCGGGTGGACGGCCGGGCGGGCATGCCCGCCCGATGGACAACACTAGAATGAAACATCAGACGTTGGCAACCGGGAACAAGTGGCAGTGTGTTTGCGCTATGTAAACAATGAGCAGCTTACAGAAGCATTCGTGGGATTTTATTAAGCTAAGTCCACAACCGGTGATACACTGTTCAAAATTGTGCTTGAAGTTATCAACTGCCTAGAGTTACGCGTTGTAGATCAATGCTATGGCGGGGCATCCAACAAGACTGGGAAGGAAAAGGGAGTTGCCAAAAGAATTCAAGAGGTCTCAGCAAACGAAATAGTGAAATACCTCTGATCAAACTCCATCTCTGAAACTTTGCCACACTTCACTGAGATTTCAAAAACCTTAGCTAAAATACCAGTAACATAATGTTCAGCAGAGAGATTTTTTTCTTGTTTGAGAAAACTCAAGACCTACCTCAGGTCCACCATGAGCCAGGAAAGGCTCCATGCTCTAGGACTTCTTAGCATCAAAAGGCGTTTTGTAAATAGAGTGGACATCAATACAATAATAGACTAATTTGGCAGACAAAAATGAAGAAGAAACAACTGGTTTTTCTAGTGTCCTCTGAAATAGAAATAATGTAATGAATAATGTGTAATACAATAAAAAGATAAAACTAAATATTTTTCTGCATTCGATTATTTTTTCACAGATTTAACAGTTCTTGTTAAAATTCGGGCAAATTGAATGCTGCCCCCCCAAACCAAACTCCTCCCCTACGCCTATGATCTATAGTATCTTATTTTATAAAATAAATGGAAAATTACTTTATTCATAAAGAACCTGTTCTTTCACCATATAACAAAAAATATTAATCTTGCCGAGCAAAAGATATGAATATGTTTTACTATTCGCCTTCAAATGTTGAAAAGAAAAAAAATGTTCGCTTCCATGTTTTGATGAGCATTTCTTATCTTTCTTCACACATAAAGAAGGCCTTGTGCATCACGCTTCAAGTACTCTCAGTCTATTACAAGCCCATATCAAGTACATACAATCATTTCACTCTTAGCAAACATGATAAAAACAACCCATTTCTATATGTCGTATTAACAAAATAAATTTGTTAGCTCAAAAACGAATAAAAAAATCGGGAAAAGAAAAGTTAGAATAATAATATGAATATTGTCATATCTATGACACACAACCAAAAAAAGAATACTTAGGTATAGTATATATATTTAAGACAGGAATTCCAAGATAAACATTTTTGGAAGAACTTGCCTATCTTTTGAAAACTGATGACTGTGAAAAAATATTTCTATCTATGAAAGGAATATAATATTATATATATAAAAACTGCAATGCTGATAAGGTATAACCAAGAATCGTTTTATATTATATATGCATTTTTGTGGTAATGTTTCTTTATGTGTGGAGCAGCTTTTTTGCAGGTCACAAAGGAGAGGTTATAGACCTCATAATGATATAATGTAAGTATAGTTTTACGTTTTTTGCTCAAAAAGCTAGATGAAGAATCGGCAATTAAGTTTTTGTTGACGTGTATATTTATTATTGTCTAAACATACCAGTCTAACTTTATAACTTTGGTTGGTCGGTTGGTTTGTCAGCAGGATAACTCAAAAAGTACCGAACGGATTCGGATGAAACTTTGTGGAGTTGTTGGAAATGCCAAAAGAAACAAGTGATTAAATTTTGGCATCTCTGAGTGCTTCTTTAAGATGCCAAATGAGCTAAATACTACTAAATTTTTCAAGTTAGCCTACTCTGCCAATAGATGTCGCTGTGCTGTGAAATTGGGTGCCAGGAGCGTCTTCCTCTCGAAATTTCCGTCGAGGGGAACCCTCCCCCGTCCCTCTACGCCGCCCCAGTCGTGAAAAATCCGCCTCGGAAGGCTCATAAGGACCCCGTGACGGCGGAGGTTTACACTCTCTAAGTGTATACATGCCTCTAGTTACAAATGCGTAAGCATAAACATTAAAATAATATCTTAACATAGATGAATATCTTAAAGTGACAACTTTCTTTTCAATTTATCCATCATTTTAGCTTAAAGAAGTATATTCAATTCTCTACAGCTTAAGTAAATTATACCAAAGTCTATGGATATATTTTGACGAGAGTCGTGAGAGTAACGCATAAGTTGACGAACTCGTGGTCATTTTGAAGATTACTCTGCAGATCTCCTATGAATTCGTTTGCCCCATATATTAGGCAAATATTCTTCAGGGCTCAATGAAAGGAAAAAACCAGTAATTATTTCTTTGGCAATTATCATGCCATCCAGTCGAGCATGTCCTTAAATTTTGCCTGTGAAGATCACCTTTAATAGTACAATCTTGATTTATTATACGTAATGAACTAAAACCGGCGTATAATAAAAAATTAGCTTTACAAATTTATAATACAATTATCTATACAAAACATTATCATTTTATTGTGATTTATTAGCTTCGCAAATTTATAATACATTTCTCTATACAAAAACATTATCATTAATCATTATTTGATGTTATATACTCATTTAAAAAAATGCAATTTCAATATACAAAAGAGTATATAAACAAGGATCTGTAAATATATCCAAGGATGAAAAATATACTAATATCTGATTAAGTGCACGTGAGGCGGGTCCAATCTGGTGGCTAAACAAACAAATAAAATAAGACATTGAATTTTAATTCTTGAATGTTATTATTAAATATAACAACGAATATAAACATAAGAAAAATGAGGTCAACTTTTAGTATTTAAACAATAAAAATTAATTAGTAATACTTAAAAACTTCTCAGGCAATAAATAATCAAAAGTTTAAATTTAATCTCATTTATCATTTATAAAAGTGTAGTTTTAATATCACTTATAAATTCAGTGCACTTTCAAGGGATTTGCCAACCGCAAGTTTTTTTCTTCGTCTTTAAATCTCATTTATTTTGATTTGAGCAATTTGTTTGGATGTAAGGGGGAAAAATAGATTGCGTTGCTGTAATGGAAAAAATAAATTGTTATTTTTTAATCAGTATTCCAATAAGCTAATAAAGAAGAACGTACTTTTTCTCAAAAATCATTAAATGGAGAATAGCGAATGAGGTTTTTAGCAGCTTCTTGCATAGGCAGCAATAAATGAACGTATTGGTACAAATCCTATAATGTGATTACTCTAAGGACTCTGGTCAGTATTGGTTAATAATATTATTTGACTTATTTCTACTGTTTTGTCTCGATAAAGGTGTGTTACCTCCATTAACGTGCGGTGTGGTCCACGGATGGGTAGGCAGCAAGATAGGAAATCCAATTGTGAATACAAAATTTGAGTATTTTGGGAAGAGGCCAGAATTAAAACTGCAAACTCAACTAAATCCCGTTCCAAACCATTATTAACTATTTGGATGATAAAATAGAGGTGTTTATTGTGAAACAATAGCAAATATCCAGTGATGTCGTTATTTGATTTTTAATTTATATAATATTGAGTTCATAATGAAATGACATTGTTTATCCCTCTCGCTCCACTTCTCAGGCTTTGTTACATGCAACAAATTATAAGTAGTAAACGTGCAAGAAATATTACAGAAGAGTAGACTCAGAGAATTAACATTACTAGTCAATCAGTGAGGTCATCACCTATCATAACTAACTTTCCATATGACAAAGAATCACCAATGATATCATTGGACATATTACATTTTTTACAGATGTTTTTGGGGGAAAATAGCTATGATTGAAATAGCTACATAAGCAGAGCTTCTTGAATGCCACTGGATGACAGTGAAAAAAACAGATTACAAACGCCCAAACTTCCTTAAACTTGTGCGTCCATATGCTATGCATTATTAATAAGCCGAAATAAAGTATGCCTCTCTCTGCACTTCAGGCTCGCTTTTCTTTTTAGGTGTCTGTGTGTGTGCATTGCTATGGATTTGAGTCGTAAATATTCCAACACAGTGTTGTTATATGCAGGACCAGTGACGTCATCATTTATTTTCTCCTCATCTAGCATTATTAATACCTAAGTATTAGGTCTTCCTTGAATTGTTAAACCAACACATTTTGCTTAACATGTTCTATATTATTAAAGCAAAAATTGGTAATCAACTCAGATTTCTTTTAATTTCTTTTAGGTTATAAGAAGGATTTTTTCCAATTGATCTAGGGGAGGCACTGCTACCCTGCCTCACCTGACTAAACGTCACTGGTTATCTCCAAGTATTAGAAGGTGAGGCATGTAAAATCTTTTTTTTGTAGTTGCTGATCTTTCATCACTTTCAGAATTGTTTAATTTGAATCAATATTTGCCTTAACATACTAATTGTATTGGTTTACATGAGTTAAAGCAAAATTAATTACTATATAACTAACCAAACTAGTGAGACTTAATTCAGCAACAAAAGAATATGTGCAGTATAATTTAATCTATAGTTTTTTAATATATGGATTTTGTGTAGTCTTATTATATATTTGAGCTCATCATATATTGTTAGTAATTTTTTAATTTATTAGTCTAATCATAACATTTATTCATTCAAAATTCTGAGTGCTAAATCTATTATTTTAGCGAAACAAAATCAGTTTAAGTATAAATAGTTTAAGACATTATCTTTTCTTCTTATTATGTTAATGTTTAAGTGATTTGAGTACTTAATGTGTAAAATTTATAATATTACATCTATCTTATCAGTGTCTTATATCACTTCATTACGAATGAATTTGACACATTTAATTAAAGATTATTCTGTGATCTATTTTTTATATATTATTTCGTTCGATGGAATTGCATCCATCATGATATTGATATGAATCCACATTAGGGTGATTCTTATTTCACGTTTTTCGGATTTGAGAGTCGAGCTCCCCCTAGGATTTTACTTTAGTGTATAGAGATCATCTTGTGAAAGTTTGAACGAAATCGAATAATTGGAAGTACATGCTCAACGGGCCCAAAAGTTATGTAGTAAACTTATGTAGTAAATTTTTTTTTCGCTATTCGATTGCCCCTAATGTCCTTAATTTTAATGCTTTTTTCAACAATTTGCCGCAAAATGTAGGATGCTCACAAGGATTCCAATCAGTTTTTATTTTTAATGTACATTTAAAATTCAACGAGAAAATTAAGTTTTGAAATAGTCATTTTTATGCAAAATGCCCCAAAATGAACATTTTGAAACTTTATTATCTCGTTTGATTTTGAATGTAAATGAAAAATAAAACTGATTTGGAATCCTTGCAAGCATACCTACATTTGCGGCAAATTGTTTGAAAATAGCATTCAAATTAAGGACATTAGGGGCAGTCGAATAGCGAAAAAAAATTTACTACATAAGTTTACTACATAACTTTGGGCCCGTTGAGCATGTACTTCCAATTATTCGATTTCGTTCAAACTTTCATATGATGATCTCTATACATTAAAGTAAAATCCTAGGGGAGCTCGACTCTCAAATCCGAAAAACGTGAAATAAGAATCACCCTAATCCACATTAATTTGTACACTCTGAATCTTGAATCTCCCCCCCCCCCCCTCTCGGAAGGAGTCGAGCCTCGTTCCTCACAATGAGAGACATGCACGCTTCTAATAAGCCACAGAACATAATAATAACAATTGATAATATTCAACTGAGAAGACACATTCAACCGACTTGAAGACCTCAGTCTACATGGCTGTCACGCGATATGAGCAATAAAATGGATCGCACATAGGCTAGCAAGTGATAACTTGGTTTGCAAGAATGATTAGCGAGCCATCTTGATATCAACCACTGCACGTTACTCGGCTCTTACAATTAAATTTAAAACTGACACTTGGAATTAATCTGGTCAATTAGTTCATTTTTATCCTGCTTGTGCCGTCGAACACATGAAATTTTTAAAACATAAAATGTCATCAAAATTTAAAAGAGCTTATCCTAGATCTCTTTTTATTTTAAGGGTGGGTGTTGGGGTTATTCCTGAATGATCTTTGGTCTGGGTGGTAAATGAACTCCCAATTATATTATTGTCATGTCTTTTATGTTTATCATGTTATATTGTCGATTTATAATGTTTTGACTAATTTTTGTGTTTAATGTATTTAATTTGATGTGTTTATTGTGTATTTCAAGAATATGTGCCTTTTTAAAGTTATGTTTTTATTATTACCTCCGCCGAAGGAGGTATTGTTTTCACTGGCGTTTGTTGGTTTTTGGTTTGTTAGTTTGTTGGTTTGTCAGCAGGATAACTCCAAAAGTACTAAACGGATTCGAATGAAACTTTGTGGAGTTGTTGGAAATGCCAAAAGGAACAAGTGATTAAATTTTGGCATCTCTAAGTGCTTTTTTTAATATGCAAAATGAGCAAAATACTAATGAAATGGGCTCTCTATTCAGGGAGTAGGAAAGAACAAACGCTAAAAAAATATTCGTTGACGTATTATTGTTCATATATCAGCTCAGGACTATGTTAACCCAGTGACGTAGCTTAAACTTCTTCCTCTTCCCGTCTCTGAGTGCTTTTTAATATGCAAAGGAGCTAACAGAGAGGAAACAATGATTAGAGATAGAAAATCGGGCGTGTGAAAGGGAGAATGTTTGAATGGGAATGTTGTGGGGATCGGCGGAGGTACACACTCTATGAGTGTATATATGCCTCTAGTTCAGTATTATTTTTGTTTTTGCCTTTTAACTTTTCTTTAGAGATCTATTTTCAAAGTATAATGTTTATTACCTCCGTCGAAGGAGGTATTGTTTTCACTGGCGTTGGTTTGTTGGTTTGTTTGTTTGTTGGTTTGTCAGCAGGATAACTCAAAAAGTACGGAACGGATTTGCATGAAACTTTGTGAAGTTGTTGGAAATGTCAAAGGGAACAAGTGATTAAATTTTGGCATCTCTGAGTGCAGAATTAAGATGCAAAACGAGCTAAATACTAATCATATTTCAAGTTAGCCTACTCTGCCAATAGATGTCGCTGTGCTGTGAAATCGGGTGCCGGGAGCGTCTTCCTCTCGGAATTTCCGTCGAGGGGAGCCCTCCCCCGTCCCTCTACGCCGCCCCAGTCGTGAAAAATCCGCCTCAGAAGGCTCATAAGGACCCCGTGACGGCGGAGGTTTGCACTCTCTGAGTGTATATATGCCTCTAGTTTTTATATGTCATTTCTCTAAATTAATAAAGTTCCTAAAAAAAGAAAAATAGACATTGACAACAAATACATTGAAGATGGGTAAATTTACAATAAATACCAGTGATGTCAGAGGCTATGTTGAATATTTTGGATACACTTTACTTGTCAGTTCATTATCATTGCCTTAGTGTTTTTATACTATAGTTCCTTTATTCACTCCAAAGGGCTTGATTCATAGAGATATAAAGAGCTGATTCCCTTCAATAGCAAGAAACAGCGTTCTGTTTTTTTCTGTGTGTCCAATGTAAACAAAGTAATTTGACCTACGTCATCGTAAGCTGATCATTGAGATAGATTCTATCTCTATGATCAGCTTACGATGACATAGGTCAAATTACTTTGTTTATATTGGACACAAAATACAGCTGAACGATGTTTCTCTGCAATTGGGGAATCAGCTCTCTATATCTTTATATCTCAATGGTTTGACTGCTTTGACTGTTAGAAGGGTAATTATCATTCCTTCTTTCTCTTCCCTGTTTCATCAGCTGCCAATTCCGACATTGCTCTTCCATCCTCTTATTCAGTGTATTGGGAATAAACTTATTGTTATAAAGGTGAATGGAGCTAACGCATTTCCTTATTCCTTATAAATGGAAGTTTTGTCACTAGGTGGCGTTGATTATTTACCAGGCTAGTATTGGAGGATTGAACACCGTACTTAATATACATAAACAATATTTATATCTATAATAACCATCGTTCAAAGTGTAATAGAACGAAAGAAAAGTATATTATCGTGTAACGGTCTCCAATATGTTTTTTTAATCTCTTAATGATAAAAATAAAAGATTTATGATTCGTCCCTGAGTGGTGCTTTAATTAATATACACCAGAGAATAATAATAACCCGATATTTCCATTCCACCATTTCAATAGGGAAACTCTCCCTCACTTCTTCCTCTCTTTCCATGCAACTAGGAGCTGTAATTTAAGCAAGTAGGAAATTGTATTTTATAGGATTATATTTATGGCACTTACAAATGTTCCAGTGATAAGTGGAGCGTTCCTTTGCCATTGCCTTAAAATCTATTAAACCCCAAGAAATACGTTAATTAACATTTTTAAAGGATAAAAAAATGTTATATATCATTATTTACATTTCTCTATTTCATACAAATTTGAGACAACCTCTAAAGTTTTTGTACATTTTGTTCTGTTATAAGGGCATTTATAACAAATATGTCTCATAACTGGGTACAAAAAATATAGAAGATACAGACTAATTTTAATTTATCTGAACAATGACGTAAGCTAACATCTACCATTCGAAATAAATATATTTAATTTATATTAAATTATATATTTTATAAATTATGTATATATATATATATAATATATATATATATATATATGTTAATATATATATATATATATCAGGAAACGATTGGGTAGCCCGGCCCGGGTCCCGGCTGTTTTATATTTTTTATATTAAAAATTAGTTTCTGTAGAAAACATCATCACTTTATTTTCAGAAATTGATTTTTAAATTTAAAAAAAGCTTTTCTAAAAAACGTCATTACTTTCAGAATGACGAAGGAACGAATATATTAAAGTCCCTGCCCGGTTTGGTCCCGGCTAAAAAAAGTGTCCTGGTCGTTTTCTGATATATATATTTATTATTATATATTATATATATTACGAGTATATATATATATATATATATATAATCAAAATCAAGAATCCTCATTCGCAAAGCTCGGAAAGACATAAAAGTATTAAAAACAACAGTTAGTAAGGCGGTTAGAGAGCCTCAACTGACGAGCTATTCATAAGGTACCGCAAAATCATTACTAAGGCAAGCATGGTCAACTGGCTTAAAAAAGAAAAATTCTAATGTCTTGGATATTAAAAAGAAAAATTCTAATGTCTTGGATATTAAAAAGAAAAATTCTAATGTCTTGGATATTAAAAACTTTTGGACTCCGGGGATACCGCCTGAGACGGACTTCATTGTTACGATCCAGACATGTCGTGGCCCGTTTAAAGTATGCCAGGGATCCCTTGAAAAATGGCAAAAAGTTCTGGTGCACTTTGGTTTGTTGGGCAAAATACAGCATTTAACCTGTAGAACACAGTGCCTTCAGTTAAGCATGGCAGTTGTAGCGTCATGCTTTGGGCTGCTTGCTGCCAATGGGCCTGGCAATAAATAATATATTAAGACAACTAAATATTGAAATCTCCCTCGTGGGAAAATGTAAGTAATTATAGAAAAGTTTTGACATTACTCAAACCTTATATATATATACAAGGTCGGCTGATAAGTCCCGAGACTAACACATAGATGGCGCCAGTGGATTTGTTTTCATATGACTGTCAGCTAGTACCAACCTTCAAAACATACATGCATAAATATAACAGCTGTCTGACAATTAGTTTGTGAGATATTGCGTTTTAAGTGAAGCTACTTTTGTTATTGTGAAAAATGGAAAAAGACGAAATCGTGTGTAAATAAAACATTATTTTTGGATGGGAAAAAACTGAGCTTGAAGAATGTTATCCGGACTCTGCTCCATCGAAAGCAATCATATGTCGATGGTTTACTGAATTCAAACGTGGTCGTGTGAGCACGAATGATGATAAATGCAGTGGACGCCCAAAATAGGTGGTTACGCCAGAAAACATAAAAATAATCCACAAAATGATTTTAAATGACCGTAAAGTGAAGTTGATCCAGATAGCTGAGACTCTGAAGATATCGAAAGAGCGCGTTGGACATATCGTGCATGAATATTTGGACATGCGAAAGCTCTGTGCAAAGTGGGTGCCGAGAGAGCTCACAATCGACCAAAAACAACAACGAATTGATGATTCTGAGCAGTGTTTGAAGCTGTTCAATCGTAATCAATCCGAATTTTTTTAAAACTAAAATGTTTATTTATGTATTATTTTTATACACAATTCTACTGCCTTTTTTACTTTGTATCTTCTGTTACAAATGAAATAAAGACCTATTTTTAAAAAAATCCGAATTTTTGCGTCGATATGTGACAATGGATTAAACATGGCTCCATCACTTCACTCTCGAGTCCAATCGACAGTCAGCTGAGTGGACTGCATATGATGAACCGAATCAAAGAGAGGAAAAACGCAACAGTCAGCTGGGAAGGTTATGGCGTCTGTATTTTGGGATGCACACGGTATAATATTCATTGACTATCTTGAAAAGGGGAAACAATCAACAGCGATTATTATATAGCCTTGTTGGAGCGTTTGAATGATGAAATTGTTGAAAAAACGGCCCCATTTGAAGAAGAAAAAAGTGTTGTTTCACCAAGACAATGCACCGTGTCACAGTAAATGAAAACAATTGCTTTATTTAAATAAATTGGGCTACGAATTGCTTCCCCATCCACCGTACTCTCCAGATCTGGCCCCCAGCAACTATTTCCGGTTTGCAGACCTGAAGAGAATGCTCGCTGGGAAGAAATTTAAGGACAATGATGGAGTAATCACCGAGACAGAAGCCTACTTTCCGGACAATACGAAAGATTACTATAAAAGTGGAACCAAAAAATTGAAAGATCGCTATAATCGCTGTATCGCCCTTGAAGGTAACTATGTTGAATAATAAAATCGAATTTTGTCAAGAAAAAGTTTTCTTCTTAGTTAGTCTCGGGACTTATCAGCCGACCTGATATATATATATATATGATAAACTTTTATTGTTCAATGTGTTTTTTCTTTGGTATGTCTGTTTAAAGACAGTATTTCGGAGTAAAAATTGAGATCAAATAATTTGATATTTTATATAAAATTTGTGGATTTGTGCATTTTGTTGTGATCTATTTGATCGCCCTCTGTAGTTCAAACACCACCTAAACGAATACACAATAGACTGTATAAAAAGGGGAAATCAATATTGGAGTCAGTAACGTATTCGAGCCATCTTATATATCCTTTAAGATGAAATATACATTATTAAATGTGATGAAACAAAAAAGATAAGGATGAAATTTCCCTTGAGCAGTGAAAGTCTAAATACTAAGGAATATAATAAGGAATAAATGACATAAGTAATATCCAATGACGCCATATTAAGGGAATACTTATTGTTGACACACGACATCACTAGACATAGATTGTAGGACTTCCTTTTTCTATTCCAAAACTACGTACTTAGTTGTTTTATCATGTGGGGCAGCTTTTTTAAGTCCCGTGCATTTAATTTATTGCAACAGCTCCTAAGTAAAATATTTTTCTTTTCAATTCATAACCAGCTATTACGTGGGCCGGTGAGTTTGAATACAAAAAATAACTTTAAAAATGATGAAACAATGAAAATTTAAAAGCAGTCCCATCATAACAACATGAATTTGAATTCAATCGAAACAAAAAATGGCTACTACAATAAATTACTCTAGCATTACTTTTAAAATTTAACAAACTATGAGTAACTGATATAAAATATCAGGGGGTTCTCTAATTAACTTTTAAAATTAATCAAATCATTGCTTGATATATCTTAAGTACTTGATTGAAATAATAAAAACATTGCATTAAAGCATTATAATACATTATGCTTTCGTAGTAGAATAAATTAAATTAATGTTCCTCAGATGTTGTCTGAGATAGCTAATATATAAATGCAGGTTTTTTTGCATCGACTATGATTGCATAACAATGAATCAATTAATAAATTGCTTTTAATGCATTGAAGGATTATGACAAAAAGTTGTTATGGAAGAGACTTGATAGGTATTTTCAGGGGTTTTTTCGGGGAACCCACCATCAACAAAATAACTCAATGAACAGTACTATGCAGTAAAAAATGAATTGAGCGTCCATGTGTAACACACAATGAACAGGAATGAAATAGTTTAATATTTTAAGGTTTGTAGAAGGAAAATGATTTTAAATAGCAATGTTTAAAGTTGTAAGCTCCACTCTTCAGGCATTGTTAAGAGGGTCATAAAGGACATTTGAGTAAAATTTGAAGCGATTTGAAGGTCATTTACCCTGCAGCATTTTTAATTCTTTTTTTACGACTTTTTTCAAAAAATATTGAAAAAGCACTTAATGACAGCATTTTATATTTTTGGATATTATTTTTGTTGAATAATGTTTTATACTCTTTGAATAAGTTTATTTTTGGTCTTTAAATATGTTTTCTATTTTCTATTCTTAACATTACATTTTACAACTTCACATAAAATAACAGAAATATCATAATACCAACACATATAAACAAATTAACTATGCATAGTATATATCAGCAAGCGACATAATATATTTGAAATAAATAATTATATATTAAATAGAAAAATTATATTATTTTGTTTGTACATTGAAATCTCCTTTGGTACGAAAGTGTGGCATAATTTTCCTTGACATTAATCTTTGCCGAATGTATCCATCTCTTGCGCAATATCCGGCTACTCCAGTGCATGCTTCAGACATAACTTTGATTACTCTTTCGACTGCTTGAGTATGATTTGGCCAGCTTGGGACGGTCAATGGCTCGTTTATTATGTCTGAAATCTGTTGATTTGTTAGTGTTGCTATGTAAGGAGGCTCAGTTTTTAATTCATTTTCCCAGCATATCATGGAGTGGTAGTTATTTGCTTCCCATTTCAAATCTGGGACCACTACTTTTCTGATTCTTTGTGCATTTTCTTTCTCATTCTCATTTCTAATTTTTTAATCATAAGAACAGCCTTTTTTCTTATGTGTAAGTCTTCATCTGTACACATACAAAGAAGAAGCTGATCTGTATGTGCAAAAAAAACATTTCTTTTGATCGTTTTCTGAATGATGGACCTCTCTTCACTATTAATTTCTTAATATATTGTAACGATTGAAATACGTTCTTTGAGCCGTGTTTGGCATAAGGATTCAGTTTTATAAAAAACCATTTGGTGCACTAAACTTGATTATTACAAACACTACCCTTTTCAACTCGTAGCTAGGTTTTAATGTTGCTACATATAGTCGGAGTATTCTGCTCCACAATGTGTTCCACCTTGAAACACATGGAGGCCCAGGTTCGATAACAGCCAAATCTTTGTCAATGGTTCCATTAATAATTCCAATGCATATCCGATATAAATATTTCTGATCCCAAGAGAGATCCCTTATAATTTCTTCGATTAAAACCGGAAAATGATTAAATTTGATCGCTTCGAATTCAACAATTGGTAGCTCAGAGACCATTTCCTTTATTTTTGTTCCAATGGGGCCACTTCAATGCACAGGACAACTTGGATTCCCATCATACATGTAAAAAACTGCAAGAAAGGGCAATTCATTTCCATGAAACTGGCAAATGAAGTAATGAAGAGGACGGCAGAGTAATATCTCCAGATGATGAATGGCCCCTTTGGCTGATCCTACATTTGTGTTTGTTCCATCACATCCAACACATACAATAGATTTCTGGATCAGAGCTTTGTCGACTAAAAACTCGTGAACAGCTCTTGAAATTTCCTTTCCATGTCCAGACTTAGGTGTCACATGTGGAAGATACACATTGTCCGGTTCGGACAAGATAACATAATGATCATTTTTCATAAATTTTGATATCCATTTGTTTGTTTTTTCATTTTTGTTATTATTTTAGTTAATGTATTTTTACCATCAAAATAAAGAGAAGTTATGTTTTGTAAATTGTCCAAATCACATTGCATCCTCTCATCCCGATATTTTTTCCTTTCATTGCGTCATTTATCTGGTACAATTAAATGTGTCGTATTTTCTTTGTCAATAACACCATAGTCAATCAGAGCAACAGAAGCTATGGCCGCTCCAGCATAATTACAGAACTAAATATCGATCACAAGTAGCAGCTAGTGTGGGCAGTCTAGTTCGGTTTTGTGAGACAATCTTTGTCAAGGCTTCTGGCGGTGGTATGAAATTTATATCTGAGCTGTGAGAAGGAACATCAATCTCAGAATCAAAGTTACTTTCATCAATATTGTCTTGATCAAACTCTTTAATTTTATTTGTCCGTTCAATTTCTTGTTTTAGTCTTTCTGAAAGGTGATTATCTCTATTCGTCGGTTTTTCCCAAATTTTCGTCAATTTAACGTCAACACCTGAAATCACCATAACTTTGTTACGTCGCTGGTCTAAAAGAAACTGCACCTCACGTTTAGGAACTTTTACTTCGCACTGACAGTTAAGGTGGTATCCATCACATTCCTTAGATTTGCATCTGCTTATATGACAAGAAGTTGGAGGACATTGACAGTTACAAATGTCAAAAAGTTCATTCAATTCTTTAAGAAATAAATTCTTTCCAGAGCTCGCGTTTTTATTAATGTCAATTCCCTCTTGTATCATTTCCTTAGCTTTTCCTCCACTGCGTTCTGGTTAAGGAGTGGAGCATTTTTTCGGTCTCCAATTGCTTTTCTCCATATCTCTGTGCAGTCCTTTGAAGCCAATTTTATAATAAATGAAACATCGGTGAACTTACCATATCCACATTTATACTGCCAGCAGCATCTTAGCATGTCACCTTTTGAAGGAAGCTTGTCCACTGGAACACATGCAGAACAAACAGTGTATGGTGTGTGAATGACCTTGTTGATTTCGCCATTTTCGTTGAATAGATCACTTTTAAGAGCAATAGAAGCTCTCAGCTCAAAAGAAAATATAACAAATAATGCACAAAGTAATGTCCAGCATGCAACTGAATTACTGTATCTCCCTTTTTCTCTTTAAAATTTTAATATATATTTCACCGTCGCTTGTATACTTATGTTTTGTGTATGAGTATAAATACGCAAATTTTCAAATGAAAATGCTGCAGACTAAAACTTCATCAATCTGCATAAATTTGGCACAGATGCTTATGAAGGTATACTAAACAATGCCTGAAGAGAGGAGCTTCGAGCATTTTTTTGCAACACCCTATATATATTATATATATATTAGGGTGATTCTTATTTCACGTATTTCGGATTTCAGAATTGGGCTCCCCTAGGATTTTACCTTAGTGCTTAGATATAATCTCGTGAAAAATCGAAATCGAAATCGAATAATGGGAAGTGTCTCCTCAAAGTTATGTTGTAAACTTTTGTAGAATTTTTCTCGTCATTCGATCACCTCTATGATCCTCAATAAATATACTACTTTTAAAGAATTTGAAGCAAAGGTATGATTGCAATAATTCCCAAAAAAAATATGTACATACAAAATCAAACAAGATATAGACATTTTATGAAAAATTCCCCAAAAAGGACTGTTACAAAACTTTAAAATATCGTTTCATTATAGATGCTCATAAAAAACAAAAAACTAATTTGGAATCCGTGAGATCATACCCGCATGTTGCTTCAAATTGTTTGAAAGTAGCATATATATTGAGGACATTGAAGGCGATTGTATAGCCAAAAAAAATACTACATAAATTTACTTAAAAAGGTGATGGTCTGATTTTAAGGGCAACAGTTCCGTTAACTCCATAATAGAATCCCTTTAAAAAGACCATAGCCTCGAAATCATCAAATGCAATGCGATTTTTATCCACATTTATTAAGCAGCTAATATAACATTATATCCCATAAAAGGATAAACTGTTTTACTCTACTTTACAATGTAACTTTATGAGCAATCAAATTTGTTTACTACATTTGTGATGAATTCTATAAAACAATTTTTTCACCAATTTCCTTCTTTCCATCCATTGTCTCAGTTTATATGGAAAATTATAAAGCTAAATATATCAGGATTACATGCTTTTGTAGTAACAATGCTGCATTAACCAACAAGTATTCTGCTTAAATGATATTTTATAGACTCCACAATGGCGAACTCATATTGATTATCTTACTATCGTGCAGTGGCGTAACGACACCATCAATGGGCCCGTAAGCAATATTATCTGCGTGGGCCCCATATGAAGTACAACAGGTGTAAAGGTCCAGGATAGGGCAGCAGTTCCATAAATTGGCCAAACAAATACAATTATGCAATTCTCAGTAGTATATGATCACACATCACACACAGGAAAATAGCGACTGCGCACCTTGAATGCAACCATTGGTGACAGCGCACCACCACATCCACTAAAAACATTGATGGCGTACCATGCATGTCCATGAAAAACATAGGATGGGTGATTTGGTGACAGAAATCATAAAACCCAGAAAAAAATCAAACGAACCAAAGCTCAAAGCGTATATTGTAAACGTTATCACTTTCACAGTAGACTACTTACTGAAGCCTCTTCCACACCAACTGGATGTTTGGCTATTGTTGTGCAGCGCACACACAGTGAGCGCGCACATAGACGCGCGACAGACAATCCAGGACCCCACTTGCTACTACTGTGTTGTGTTGCCATTTTTTTATCCATAACTATTTTAAGATATATCAAGTTTAACTCACATCATAGATGCAGCTTCCGGGCCTTACTCTGCGCAAACTCTTCGATCAGGTCCTGTACATCCAGCTGCCGGGCACGAGTATTCTCAATCGACAGGATGGCGAGTCCAAAGAGACGACTCTGTCCCATTGAGCTCCTCAAGTAGCTTTTATTAGCTTTAGTTTTGAAAAGGAGCGCTCTACGGAGGCCACTGTCACTAGTATTGTAAGAAAGAGCATGAAAACTGTGCAATAGGGTTGTTCTTATTTTTCAAATGTTTGAAATGTTAGCAACTTGAGCAGTTTCTGTTTTTTGGTGATAAAAGAAGACGACATACAAAGTTTGAACAAAATCGGTCAATATTACGAGGTCGCGCAACGAGGTCAAAATTTTAAAAATTTAGTAAAAATATAGTTTTCCGCAAATTTCTTCAAAATGGTGGACATTACAGACTTCAATAATAATTATAATTTAAAGGAAATCTAATTTACTACCAGACGTATGTTTGATGTTTTTTAATAAAAAAAAGTTTTCAGTAAAAACAAAGCAAGAAAGGGAGTGAGTATTGTTAGCTTATTTCATAGCTTTTTGTATCAATTAACTTCACTCGCCTGTAGAAGATGACTTGTTCGCTTCAGAGTAAAATAGTACTTTTAAGTTTAGTAAACTTTAGATGATAAATCCAAAAATGACCTTGGTTGCATTCTATCAATTCAGAATTCAGTACAATCTGAGTTTACATCATATGATTCAGAGCCTGTATTGACCTATAAGAAATCGATTATGAAAAAAATAAATAATAATGTGTTTCTTAGATGTGCGTCAAGGTATCCTCTCAAAATTTTACTTTATCTCTGACGCATTTATAATCCATTATATGCGTCATTTTGTACGCGAGATAGGCTTTTTTAATGTGCATATAACTCTCTAATTATTAAATTGACATGATTTAGTATACCAAAATATTAAAGCTGGCTAACCAAGCTTTCATTTGATATATTTTGTGTTCTAAAAATCGCTATACTTTAAGAGATATAAGCAAATACGTACTCTCCCCCAAAAATTGATCTTTTGATATGAGAATATACGATTACCATCTGGTAACTCTGTTAGTGTTACCTGGATAGAAAGAGAAAGAGAAGGGGGGAGTATTTTGCCTCACTTCTCTCCCTTCTTTTTTTCTTCCTATCCAGGTTACACTAACTGCCGTTACAAATGGTAATCGTATATTCTCATCACCGCATCATTGAAGACAAGATTCAAGTTGTGTGTAAGGCACAATGCGCATACACGGCAGTCAACTCTTTCTCAACTATTCTTGCCTGAACACCACTGTATATGCCGCTCATATTAGCGGCACCATCGTACCCCTGCCCTCTGCACTTGGAGAGGTCCAGCCCGCTCTCCTCAACAGACGCGATTATCTCCTTGGTTAGTTCACTGGCAGATGAGTCGGTAACTTCACGAAAGCCAACAAAAGATTCTTTGACTGCAACGTCAGTGGCAACCCCTTGGTTATCTCGCTCAATAACGACATATCTAAAAATTTGGCTCATCTGGCCACTTTTGCCACATCTTGTGTTGTGTCCATGATCACCGAGAAGAATGGAGATGAGCGTAATTCATCTAGAATGTCTTTCTGGACACGTTTGGCAAGGAGTTCGATCAGCTCGTTTTATATCAGAGGGCTTAAGTACTTGATCGAGCGAGCGGGACGGCTTATCAGCTGTCCTGTAGCACTGGGTCATATTTTGCCAACAGTTTGATGATGGAAAGGAAGTTGCCGTTATTGGCTTTGCCAATTTTTTCCCTGTGCCCTCTAAATGGGATGTTGTTCATGGCTAATGTGAGGGTAACATTAATCACTCGGTCTATTACCTGTCTCCAAAAGCTTGCCTCCTGAAGTATATTTCTCTCTATTTCCTTATCCATGACTTTATTCTGACGCCAATGGTCGTAGATCACACATGCAGCTGTATGCGCAGTAGATGTCTCGTGTATTGAATTTTCCTCGACAAGTTGCGCCAGGTATTTGTTTTCCAGGTGTGCTTTGCAAAAAGCCAACAGGGCTCACAGTAGGCTACGTCTAGGATCTGAGAGTAGCATAGCCATTTCCTCAGTATCTCCAATCCAGACTTGGTTCTGTAATGTAGTACGATGCACAAAAGCGCCGGTTTGACTGTTCAGGGTCCCGAGGGAAAGGACCTGTTGGCTTACACGACCCCATCGACACTATAAAACGTTTCACGTCTGCATCAAGGCTCTCGGGGAAATGTCCTATGTCAGTTGGGTACTCCCTCGTTGATGTTAAACCGGGAGGGGTTTCAACTTCGGTCAAGGAGCTGTCACTGTCAGACCCACTGTTAGCGCAACAAGGGCTAGCTCGAGCCTCACAGCCCCCCTCCTCACCCACGCTCTCTCCATTGTTCTCTTCTTGGTTGCAATCTTCACTCACTCGACTAGTAGCAGCAACAGCGTCCACCTCTCCCTCTCCGGTTCTCTGAAAGAAGGAGTTTATTTTCGGAAGTTTTTTCCTTTCTTCCTGCAGCTCTTCATGCCTTTTTCTTTTCTGAAATCCGCTTCGGTACTTCTTTTTGTTATCCATCGTCGCTGATGTATTCGTATCCTTGATGGGATCGTATCCAGATTGGAATAATTAACTATGTGGAATCTATCTTTAATGTCTTATCCCTACACGCACGAAGAAGATATAGTGTAGGGTAATATATTTGTTATTATCAAAACAAATATTTATACATTGTAGTCACGCAACCCTACAGTCGCTAATACAATGTTATGGTTTAATCTACTCTGGTTTAGTGTAACGTGATGTGACGTCATAACACGCTGCACGCACGTTACGTACGTAATTCGTAATATGTCCAGTCAGTATTCATAACCCATAACCCATAATTCCAAGTGTAGCGTAAAAATAAAATACTCAAATACATCGTTCTGTTAATACCTTTATTTCGGTTTGAAACATATTGTATGAGTGTATTTATACCAACCGTCTAATGAACTAAACAAAGTTACTGACATAGTATTAAAAGTACCACTGATTTGCTATTGGTGTCGTTTTTAAACGGCACACCGTCATGTTGCAATCTGGCATGAGTTGTGGTATAAATACGGTCCGGCCAGGAACGCATGTATCAGGTGGGTTTGAGAGGAATTACTGCACCATCTAAGTGTAAAGAGACGCCCTAGTACACAATTGCGTTGGGGGCCCACCAGATGTCCGTGAGGGGGCCCCTAAGAGGTCGTGGGCCCTTAAGCAACTGCCGCCTCTGCTTACCGATAGTTACGCCCCTGCTATCGTGCCAGCTATTATAAAATCAAATAATATATATTTTTTCTAAATTTCAAAAGAAAAACCAAATAGTACTAAGCTCTATTTTTTATAAATACATTTATATTCGTTTTAGAAAAAGCATGTCATACTTATTAACCTGATGAATACATTTTTGCTGAAGCAAAATTACAAATGAGAAAAATTTGTTCTGGAGTATTGAATTCTAAAATAAATTTGTAGGATAAAAATAATGTCATCATGTATTGTGTAATGAATAGAATAATACATAAGCTGAAATATTCGACCTTAAGCTAACATCTATACGAATTATATATATTTATATATATACATATATATATATATAAACATAGGTATATATATGCAATCTAGAACAGAGTTAAGAAGAAAAACATATTTCAAGTTCAATTTGTTATTCTTTTATGTTTGATATTTTTATCATAATTAGTTTTTAAACAAATGTTTGTAAAGAATGTGAGTCTTTAAAAATATACTTTTTGGACATCAACCAAGGATTATAATTTGTTTGAACGGGGATGAGGCAATGATCTTCATCGTTCGAAAGCTTATTTGTAAGCCATTCAACAATTAATGAGTCAGTTTAATCAACAACTTATGAACCCCTACTTTCAAATATCAAGCCCTCCTTCAACCTAAACTTATAGAGGGAAAAAAATGATCATCATCTCTAAAAAAGGTACTTTATTACATTTTGAATGAGTTTTATTAATTATTTCTCATATTTTTATGTATATTAAAAAGGCTGAACAAAATTTTAAAGCGTGGGTATGAGACAATTCTCTGGTTCTGTTATTTTTTTTAATAGCTCCTTATATTAATTGGTACAAAAAAATATTTAATTTTATTATTGTTTTAATACTTTCAAACCTTACATTCCAACATTTTATGCATTCAATACTAAAAAATGTATTTTTAGACGAGTTGAAAGAATGAGTTTGGTGTTTGTTTTTACTCAAAGACATAATATTTTAATCAATTGTGTTTTCCCATAGTTTGGAAGAAAAAGTATTACAATATAATTGAATAATTTATGCATATTTAAAATACTTTTGTCTCATTTTTATACCAAAAATAAGGTTCTTGAATAATGAACTACAAAGGAATAACTTTTGGATTCTATTGTTGAATGGTATTCGTTTTTAAGGTTAGTGTTTAAAATTATATTTAAAAAAATGTGAAGGGTGTTGGATTGCTAAGGATGTGTATTAACTAATAAAAAATGGATCTGTTTATTTGTTTCAGCCTCTGTATCTCCTCCTAAACACTTAGTTATATATTGATCAACTTTTCTATGGATAAATTGGTGGTGCCAAGGACATATTAAGTATACGTGGACCTTCTCGGAAAATTGCAGGCGAGTAGTATCATTTCTTTATGGAGCATTATCCACATATATTAATCCTTTTACAACAAAAACCAAAAGACTTGATCGTGTTGAAGGAAAAAAGCATACATTTCTATGCTGCCTTTTTATCGATCAAATATATATATATGTAATTGTATTGTATTTCACATGTAGTCAAAAATCTCTTTCTCATATCTTTATAGTATAAAAAAGCATATTATATTACGATTTTATCCTTGAAGAAGACAAAAAGGGTTCAAGGGATGAAGATGATAAAATCCATTTGATATTTTTTTACTAAACCCCAAAAGCTTTGCTTATCCATGTGAAATGAATGAGGAAAATAGTAATACCTACCTATATGACCTGTATAATCAAACATAATATTTTAAGAGGAAAAAAATTTTTTACTATTTCTTGCACTTTAAAATTAATAAAATTATTTGATAGAGTTTATGTAAATATGAAAATATGTAAAATATATTTATTGAAACAAATCAATGGAATTTTAATATACATTGATAAAATAAGAATTCCTTTCTTCGTTTCCCTGACCCCTCAAACTATTGTTATATTTAGACGAAATTACCTAATTAATTTGAAGGCTCATGGGTGTTTGTGTGTGTATTAGTGGAACCTCCTAAAATTTTTTATTTTTTTTGACAAAACATTTTTTTATCATCTAATAAAGGATGTTAGATTTGGACACAAATTTTGGTGGAACCTTTGAGGTGTACTTGTGTGCTATGAATCGTTTTCAATATGTTTATTGTATGAGGAAAAAAGATTTTCTACAAGTTCTACCGCATTCGAATTAGATAAAATGTTTTGTGGATGATGTTACAGATAATATTTGGAGTGGGTTGTTTTTGCCTTAAAAAATATATATATATTTATTTGAAAAATTGATCCGTTCATTTGTTTATAACTTAACTAGAGGACTCAGAGAGTGCAAACCTCCGCCGATCCCCACCAAATGAACACTTGGTCTTTTTGTCATTTGCCAATAGATGTCGCTGTGCTCTCCTCTTTGAGAGCCAGCACAGCGACATCTATGGGCAGAATAGGCTAACTTGAAATATGTATTAGTATTTTAACTCATTTTGATCTTAAAGAAGCACTCAGAGATGCCAAAATTTAATCATTGTTCCTTTTGGCATTTTCAACAAACTCCACAAAGTTTCATCCGAATCCGTTCTGCACTTTTTGAGTTATCCTGCTGACAAACAAACAAACCAACCAACAAACCAACGCCAGTGAAAACAATACCTCCTTCGGCGGAGGTAAAATTATATATAAATCAACTTTTCTATGGATTAGTTTGAGGTTGAGGAAATATAAGGTCTAAGTGAATATTCCCCTAAAAGTATTATTGCCAATTTATTTTATTCGCAACAAAAAGTTCTTTGTGAGTTATTTAATGTCGACTAGTTAGATTTGGGCCAAATATCTTTGGATGTCATTAAGGTGTGGATGTGTTTTGAACCATTAGTGATTCCTAAAAAAATGGTTGTACATGAGTTTATTTAATAGGAACAATCATTTGTTACGATTTCTTGGTAATGGCGCGTAAGATTTGGATTAAATGTAGATTATTTAGGGTGCTAAAAAATAATTTCGAGAGAGATGTTGTCCCGTAAAGCATATATACTTAAAAAACGATCCGTTTATCCGCTTGTTCGGTCATCTGTATTACCTCTACATATATTTATATTTTAATTAACTTTACATTGGATAAGTTTGTGATGCTAAGGAAATATTAGGTCCAAGTGGATATTCTCGAAAAATCCCAGATAACACCAGGAGCATCCGCAAGGTCACAATAATATCAGTAAGACAAAAACATTTAAAGCATTTCATTGCAAAGACCAAAAATCACTATTTTTTTACTACTTTTAAGTGATAGAAGTATTGTAAGCGTGTTAATACATTGAGAGCATGCAGACTCGACTCCCGTGAGGGAAGGTCAATTTAGATCAATTACATTGAATATATTCTAAGTCCGATGGACTAATTATATTGTATACTGCTTCCACTTCAAATAGTTTTACAGATCAAGGTTTTATTATAAATCACACAAATTACCTGATTAGAGGTTAACCGTGAGTAATGGGGATCTAATGATTATTTTATCGATGGATTTTTATTTTTAGACATTATTTTTAACAGTTTCCCTACCTTATCATCGTGTTCATCATGTCCGTCTTTCTATGTTTGATTTTAATACTAGTAAGAAAAATAACCCTATGTCAATTGTATAAATTCCAGTTGATATGTACATTTATACATATTTATGTATGTAAGAGGCCCCCATTGGTTATATATCTATATTGATTACATATCTGTGTTTAGTCGATTCACGATAAACTATATATTCTTAGAGAACTTAATAAATGATTTAATATAAGAAATACACTAAAAAATAATATAATTTATACTTCTTTGTTCAAACTAGTTTTGATCAAATTTATTATTTTATAATCTATTTTCAACAAAATGATACTTTTGCTATCAAAATTCAAAGCATATTAGATGAATCACTTCGAGGAGATATTTTTGTTTATATAGCTCGATTGAGTTGCATGGCGAGGATATGAATGGTCATTATATAATTAAAACTACTCACTTGAAACCTAGAATCTTGTCGTTGAGGTTGATGAATATTTGACCTTTCCTGCACATTGAGAGTTGAACACGCTGATCCCTGAGCTAACGCTTAGAAGATTTTAATAATGCAAAGTATCAACACTTTGGTTAACTACTTAAGAGTGGATATATCGTTTTGCATTTTAAAATGGTATGAAAGACTTCCTATCATATGCATATGCGAATATCGTTTTAGATATATTCATAATACAGTCGGCCCTCGCGTACTTTGCCCCTCGACATCTCGCAGTTCTTTTACTACGGTCGACGACGGCTTGGCTCCCGTTTTTTTTTACGGCAAAACGTCCCCATATGAACTCAATGGCAGTATTTATATATCAACATCGCGACTCATTATATCGCGTTGGTCGTGTAGTGGATCCGGGCCGTCGTGACTTTGCGAGGGACGACTGTATTACCTTCTTTGTATTACTGTAATATTAACGGCCAATGGATAAGAAATATCTTTAGTTTTTCATAAGCACTGAATATAAAGCCTTCTTTCTTACAGGGTAATAATGGTCATCCACATTTATATTTTAAGATAATTTATTCGGAAATGAAAAGGCTGTCCATAATTGCTAGAGTATGAGATTAAGGGAGATTTACACATTAAGTCAACTTGAGGGATTATTTAAATTTAAAATAACATTGTGAGAAAAAAGTCAGGTTTTCATCATGAGAAAGGATAAATATATAGTGGAGGGCACACAATATTACCAGTTGTTGATTAAAATTCAGAATCTCCATTGAAAAAGTAATTATGGGCTATCAGAAACTTTTTTATATTCCACAGTTCATCAAAACAAGCACAAAAATGAAAAAATGTATATAAAATGATGTAATTCGTAAAAACAAATTAAACTTTTATTTTAAAATTTAACATTAATATGAACAACACATACAATACAATTATAATAAAATGACCCGACAAAATAAAACATAAATAAACCATAAACCTTTATTTTTTAAATCCTGAATTGGCGTAAGAGTTTTTAATAATTTTTTCATAAGGCGGGGAACACGAGGGGAAGAACGAATAACACATCAGCTGCCCAACTTCACATTTCCATCGGTGACCGAGGGGATCTTGAGGTCCAACGCCGCATATCTGCCGCAGCCGCTAGAATAATTGCCCAAGTTTGTTTTAGAACAATATATGAAAGAGAAAAACGTTATAAATATATGAAAAACATTTTCATTCGAAATAATCCTTTCCCAGTGTTGGTCCAAACCTGCTACAGACATCCCAGATGTACTCAGAAGGCATAAAGGCACAGACCTTATTAAGGGTACGTTTTAAAGTTGTTACTTTTTGCTTAGTTTATTTTTTAGGCCTCAGTCTCTAGCACGCCTATTGGTAAAGTCCAAAGGGTTCAAATCTGGGCAAAAAGGAAATCACAAATGATATTTTCGTCTAAGAAGGCTTTGGAGTATGTGCAAGCAGCCCATCTTGCTGTAATAACGACCAAACTTTTATCTAAGGAATTCTTTTCAGTCAAATCACATAAAATTGTTGTTATAAATTAGTCAATATCTAATGACAAGTAACTAATATATGTAATTCATCGCTGTTTTTCAATAGTTTGGCAAGGAAAAGGTTTCTTCAAATTTCAAAGAGAACTGATTTTTAGTTTGCCGGTGGTTTTTGATTACGTTACATCGGCAAGCAGTAAAAATAGCATGACTAATATTATTCACCCACTCATGTCATCAAAATCAATGAACAATAGATTTTTAAAGACAAAGCGCGTCATTGACAAAATCTTTGGAATAAATGATCGAGAAGAGAAAATTAATGAAATAAGAAAAACAAAACAATACATGGATATGTAAGTATTTAAAGAGATATTGTAATATTTCTCTTAATTTTTTGTAATGTAGCTAAGCTAATTACAATTAAATAATTTGGGACCGTTTTAGGTAAGTTTATTATTCTACTCAAATACTGTTTATATGTAATGTATTTTGACCGTTTTTTTAAATGAAAAGAATATTTTAATCTTCAATATTGCCCTTTTTTCCAGAACGGGTATTCATTGATTATTTATTTCGTTTTTTATGCTAGTATATAATTTACTTCCTTAACAAAAATAAATATCAAATTGAACTAAAACATTACTATTACTTTCTATACGCAAATAAATGATTCATTTTTTATTTCAGAGACATTTTTCAAATGACAAAATAATATTAAACACTTATATAAACATACCTGGGTATATGGATAATTTATTATATTTTTTATTATCTGTACCATATTTTCCTAATGTATGTTTTCTGGAAGTAAGTACTTTACGTAAGTTGCGTCTTCAAAGGGGAATATATATACAATATGTCCTGCGTACTACTCTATATATTATTGAGGAAAAGATTTGAAGATGTCATTTTCCAAATGTAGTTTCAACATATGTACATACAACATGAGTACATTTAGAGGTTTATTGAACATAGATTATCCTATCATTAGGAACGCCATACATTGATTGGTGGATTTATTGAACAAATGCATATAGAGGGTCACTACCCTATGGTTTTGAGTATTTAAGCCTGTCTCTGTCCTTCTCTTATCTTCTTTAAGCTCTGATTTGTAGATCTGTATGCATGGGACAATACGTGGTGATGGTGTATATAAAAACAAATAATAAATAAATACAAAGGGAGCTCGATAGCCGTGCGTGTTAGGTGTTCAACTCTCAATGTTGGGGGCGCAGGTGTGGTCATTTTTTATCTACCTCATTGATAAGATCCTTGTCGAGTGACTAGTTTAATGTATAATGCTTATTTATATCCTATCGGATACAAATTTTATCGAACCATATAGGCAAAAAAAAAGTTCATTGACTGTTTGACATGAAAGAGGTGAAACATAGAAATATTTAATTTATGGAATATAGTCAAATTACATAGATTCATACAATGGGATGGGATTCCAATTACATGTGTTTCTGGATCCTCATTAATCAAGCGAAAATAAATAAACATATACATTAACTTATTACCGTACAAAAGTGCGATAGATATTTTATTAGATAGTTATGCGATGAATAAAAATTATTTTTGCAAAGAAGCTATTCAGACAAATAACTAACTGTATCAAAAAAAATATAAGTGGGTCATTAAATTATGCATCATCCATAATGAAAACAAAATGCATCAGTGCATAATTCTCTACCTCACGTACAATATTGGTATAAAAATTGAATATTTATTCAAACTCCAATTGAATATATATTGAAGTAAAAATTAATAACATTGTATTTGTATTAATAGTAGTAAGTAATATAAACACATTTAGCCAATTATTAACATATAAGGAGATATATTTTTTCGACAAAGATTGTATACTCATGAGATCAATTTGATGTTATTTAATTGTTCATATTAGCATACAGAATTAATAATCCTTTTTGTAGATCAAGTCACTTATCTTTAGTTCAGACCTCTTTTTTCCACAGTTCTCTAAAACAAATACAAAAAATATATACTATGTATTTAAAATTGAGGTAAATACGTAAAAAATACACAAGTAAACATTATAATTTCGACAGAGAACAGAGAACGTCTAATTAAAAGTACTGATTATAATACAAATGACTCAAATTAAAATCATGATAAAAATATAATGCATTATATCATAAAATTAATACATTGATGGCAACTAATTAAAATATTTAAATCTTTTTAAATTATTCTAATAAATTTTCGATGACTTAGTGCTACCGATGGAAGTATTTGTTTTTTAAGCTTATCTTAGTAATAAGAGTAATTCCATCTTGCTATCCGATCTTCTATCTCCTTCGGGCTGAAAGGACCTGTATAAGATAGCTTGATTGTTTTCACTTGAGACACAAAGACTTATAATTGAAGTGATAGGTCTTCTATATTATAAATAAAATAGGAGAAGGTTTCCACTTTTCGCCTTTTGTTTTCATTTTAGTCGGAAGCAAAAGCCATTAACGTCAATAAAAATACGTAAAGAAAATGTACCTTTCTACTAAGTGTTTAAGAAAGTAATAAAACTAGGTTTCTATCAAGTCTGGTCTTAATAATATTGAAATAATCTTAATTACCTCCGCCGAAGGAGGTATTGTTACCCGCCGATGGAGGTATTGTTTTCAGTGGCGTTTTTTGTTGGTTGTTATTTGTTTGTCAGGATAACTCCAAAAGTACTGAACGGATTCGAATATGAAACTTTGTGGAGTTGTTGGAAATGCCAAAAGGAACCAGTGATTAAATTTTGGCATCTCTAAGTGCTTTTTTAATATGCAAAATGAGCAAATACTAAATGAAATGGTGGTCTCTATTCGGGACGTAGGAAAAGAACAAACGCTAAAAAAATATTCATTGACGTATATTGTTCATATATCAGCTGAGGACTATGTTAACCAAGTGACGTAGCTTAAACTTCTTCCTCTTCCCGTCTCTGAGTGCTTTTTTATATGCAAAATTGAGCTAACAATGATTAGAGATAGAAAAATCGGCGTGGAAAGGGAGAATGGTTTAATGGGATGTTGTGGGGATGGCGGAGGTACACACTCTCTGAGTTATACATGCCTCTGTTATTATTTGTGATCCTGTAGTATTACCTTTTATTGTACTTCGTGTATGTTTGGAAGATTTTATAAAAATTAAATGGAAAATAAATAGAAGAGTTAAACATGTTTATATACAACGCCTTATTTAAATAAAAAAGAGTTATGATGAAGTCATAACTATGATAACTTTTAACATATTTTTCAAACCCTCCATAAAACAATTTAGCAACAAAAAGTAAATGAATCACATTTTGTTTAAATTTAAATTAAAAAAATATTCGGAATTTAGCTCCTAATTTTTAACAGACCATGAAATTCACGCATATATTTAAAAACCCACATTATATATTTTTACGGTTTTGTTGTTTCATAACTTTATCCGAAAAAAAACTTTTATACTTTCACTTGGATAAAAAAAGTAAGTACACCCACTATAACTATTCATTTTGTAAAAGTTTGTCAGATACTAAATAAAGTTATTTATTGGTAAAGTCTGATGGATTTGAGTTATATGTTTTATAGAGAGTAAAATAAAAAAGAAAGGCCAAATTGCCCTGTGTTTGCTTTATCTGTATATTCTGAAGGTCGTTTTGAGGAGGTAATGTATTTCTTTCGAATTATCTCTCTCAATACATAAGACGGGCGCTATGGAATCATCATACTGTTTCGTTCAATGATTTATTTATTTTGTACTTCTTATAATCGCCGATACTTTAAGTTTACTATATTATTGTGTGGTGTGTTAATTTATATCTAATGTAGTCTAAATTAAATATAAAAAAAAAATAAAAGATAGTTAACGATTTTTTTAAATATAACCAATAAGAAAAGTGTCGTTGTTTTCTTCGTTTGCCAAAAACTTGTCATCTGTGGTTCGCAAATTACAAAAAAACGACAAATCAAACAAGTCTGCAAGGAACATATACTATGACCATATATGGTATTACTATTATAAGTAATGGGGGAAAATGACGTTAATATTATCACATGAATCCGAGATAAGATTCAGATTCGAAAGCGAAGGTTTGCATCAACATTCCGCACAAAAATATTTAACCTACAGGCGCACACCTGTATTTTTAAAATTTAATAAAAATGACATCGAAAAGTACAAAGAATAGTATCATCATTTTTTTCCGATAGACAATCTGGGGGGGGGGGATTTATTCTGAATTTTCTTCTGTAGAGTCGTAAATATAATTGTTATCGTTTTTTATATACTGTATATGGTTGCTTGTATTTCTTGTTTACTGTTTATGCCATTTGTTATAAGAGATTGTCTTTTGATTTTAATCATTGTAACCCGTATGGTTTTGCATTTATATACGTATCTTATTTAAATTATAATTTTTAGTTTTATTGTTTTATTTCACAACTTTATACAAAAAACTAACTTCTGCAGCAAAAAACAAAAGATTATAAAAGCCTAAATCGATTGGATATAATGTAAATAGGTAAAGAGGATCTCTTTGGTGCATTGTTTAGATAATATTTTCTAATTTGCTTAGTGCAATAGGTAGTTTGGGTTTATAAACCATATTTTCTCTACAATTATGCCAAAGAGTTGGGTTTTTTATATAAATTAATCGATTTTAGACAGAAAAAGTGCCAGTCTAGAGTTTTTATTGAATTTTTCGTTCTAAAGTACTTCAAGTAATGTCTTCAGAAACACAAATATATAATGTATATATATATATACAAGCACATATATGTATATTATAATCTTAAAAGACAGCGTTAAATTGGGATTTTCATTGTATTTATTCAATTTTAGAAAGGAAGAAGCTTAAAGCTTTTTCATTGTTATAATTATTAATCCAATGCATGAAATTAGATTTTTTGGACATACACGAACATAAGTAAGTTTGTGTTCACAAACCGTCTGTGTAATCATCTCATTTCCAGTAAAATTTATGATAAATTGGAGTTAATAATATATCATTAATATTTGGTTCCATGGAATTGCATCCGTGTGGGCAAATATAAACATATAAAATCTTTCAATGAGGTGGACTTAAAATTGATCTTTCCTATCGGAGTTGAACCTCCTCTCTCGAAATGGAGGGTCGAGCAAGCTTCCATTGAGCAATGTGCTTCCTTCAGCATAAGGTGATTAGTCGAATATTTACTTTCATATATAATCCTCAATATTTTATAGTATTTTCAATTAACATAAATGTTATCATTGTCTCTTCTTTCCCTTTGGGAACTTTGTTTGTTGTACATATCTACCATTTTCTTTTTGGTAATATAATAAATATATATTTTACTAGTTATAAATTATCACTAAATATATGGCTTCATATTTCCTCAAAAATGAGCTGAACAGAAAACTACTTACCTAAAACTAAATGATCAGTGGATATTCAATAGAATGCCATTTATTTCATAAATCAAGAAACGTCATAAATCTTATTATTCTTTTCGAGTCATAAAAATCTATTGTAGCAATGGATTGTTGATGACGTGAAAATGGCATTTAAAAAGGTTAATATTCCCACTTGTCGGTGTGACGTCATTAAAAATAATCTGCAAGCGATTAAATAAAGGCAACTATCGTGGCAATATGGACTTGTTTTTAATATATCTTGAATTCAATTCTATTAAAGTTTTCTAGACATATGTTGGTTATGAAATGTTAATAAATGACAGAAGTTATTTTTATATATAGTTACCTGAAGTAATGGTTTAAAAACTCACTTAAAAAGAATGAAAATATATAATATACAGATTATATATAAATTACACAATTGATAACTTTTTGAGTGCTAATTGAGTTATTAGGACTATAAGTTTAAAATTTGATCAAAATAATTAGCTGGTCAACATTTTTGGTCAATACTATTCTTTAAATTTTAAATTATTTATTTTATTTTAATTCCTCAAATGCTCATATTCTAAAATGTAATGCCGTATCTTTATCATTCTTACCAGGAAAAGCAATGCGTGATTATCAATGGAGGTACTTGTTTCAAATTATATTATATTATGTTTTATCCTCTGATATTAATATTATATCTTTATTATATCTTAAACTATTTTAAAAATATAGAGATGAAAAAGTACTCAAACTTTATTGCATGACTGAATAAAGTTCAATATAATCATAAAATATGGATATGAATTTGGTTGGTTACCCTCACTAAGTAGAAATTGATAATGTACATTCACAAAGTTCTTTCAATGACCCTTAAAATATTAAAGAAGATATAAAAAAAGTTTGTCAAATAAAAGCACGATTCCGTAGAAGTTCTCAATTAAATATGAGACATCTTATTAGCATTCTTATTTTTGGTAATCATATATGAAATATATGTGTATTAGATATGATTGTTATCTAGAGCCCTTGTTATGGATTTTAACGATGAATCAAATATATCATACAGAACAAAAAAATACAAATATTCATTAACTAAATAAAATATTTATATTATGCATTTTATTTTGGTGAACAACTCCTCACGTTTAAAAGTTACACTCTAGACTCAATAGAAAACTATTGTATTAAGTTTAAGGTAATATCATAGAATTTATATATGTACTACGACTAATATATCCTGATTGGCTATTAGTTACGATTTTGGTTATATGTATTAACAGCAGACATTTTTTAAAATGAGATACATATTTCAATCGTCCAGTCTCAATGATTATACATGTACATATAGTTTTAAGTGAGAAGCTTTCTGGTGGTTCATGTAATTGATGCTCTGACCCTGTATTCTTTTTTCTATATTATTTAGAACTTTCATCTTTTATTCTAAAATCCTATCAACAATAATTCCTATTTGTTAATGATAAAGCTTTACTAACATGTTATAATAGTTTAATATGTTTAATTAACAAAAATTATTAACTTTCTAATCACTATATTATTTGATTAGCACAACTATTTGCAATGTTCATCAAAAGCCAATCAATAAAGATGATTATATATATAGTTTTTAATGTACAATTATATACATATCAGTTTATAAATACAAGCTTTTTCCCCCTCTGACGATCTCAAAGACTAAAAAATAAGGTCATCATTACTTATTTCGTTGTTTTTTTTGCTATTTAATTTGCTAGGAGGTTTGCACGGGTTCTTAAGATATAGCAATGGATTGTTGAGTGAGTTTATGAACCACAGAGCGATATATAAGGCGTCTTAGTGCTATAGACCCGTGTTTCCTTATTAGCCTTTAAAGCTTGACAGACTCGTTTGAAAATGACTCTAAAATTGAGATCGTGCAGACAGAGATAGTTATAACTTTTTAAGAACTTTATTGAATACTCAGTGGACAAGGGCTTGCGCTTATTAGGTACGGATTTATATTAAAATTTAAGCAAATATTAGACAACCAACCGCATGAGGTATTTCTGTAAATTTAATTATGGGTATAATTTTGATTTACAACACCATAATATTAGACGCTTTTTTATAGAAATTAGTCAGTTGTAATATTAATTTATATTTTATAATTTATTTTATACTTTATTACTTCCCATTACATACTTTATCTGATTGAAAGAGTTATAAATGTACATATAAAGATCTTTATTTTTGGTTCACTCTGAGTGACGTACTCTTAAATGATAACTATTCATTCAACCCGGGTTCGTATAGAGGTTTTGTTAGAAATTGGCATGGAGTAGTTGATTAAAGATGTTGATAAATACGAAGTCGGTCAAAGTGTATGTTATATACTCTTAAATCCTTTAAGTGACTGCAATTATATCGAATTATATTTTTTATATTTGTCAGAAGACTTGTCATTGATCCTTTAAGCATCT
>CP045906.1:11895718-11924988 GCA_013387185.1 Caligus rogercresseyi | reverse complement strand
TTTGTTATAAAAAGCAAATGGTGTGCCTTCCATTTTTTTAAGTTGTTCATTCTTTTATTAAATTGTGTGTTCAGCTATTCGAAAAAATTATTTAGCTTAAGAAACTCGTGTTAATGGAAATCTACGTTCCTTTCTTTTCATAGAATATGAGATTTTTTCTTTATCAATTAACATATGAAATAATAATTGCATGTGTGTTGGTGATGTTAATTGTCTATTTTTTAAAGTTCATTTTGTTATTTGAATAAATAACTTTTTTAGCTATAAAAGTATGATTTTTAAATACAAAACCATTTTTGAATATATGTGTGTTATCACAAAAAATAAAAGTATTGTATTAATACAATGATTGACAAAGAAATAAATATATGTAGTTTTGACGGATATTATTATTTTTCTTCACTATGAAAGAAAAAATATTCAAAAGAATATTAGAATAAATAAAATACTAAAACACAATGTACAGAAGAAAAAATTATGCCTTAAGCTTTATAAAGTGAGTTCTTATTTATAATCAAATACGACAATTCATACTAGTAATACATTATAACATAAAAGATTGGAGTTCACAGAAAATTTATTTTAGTCCCTTTTGTGTCTTCAGAAATCCACTTTTGTAAAAATAACACTATGTACAGGATTTTGCATTCATCAAAAGTAATATATTTTTGGTATATGTCAATGCATTTCAGAACAGTTTTTATAATTTCGATATCTGGCATGAAAGTAAAGAAAAGATCAATTAGTGGGACGAAGTATTGATCATATAAAGTAACTACTTGTAGGTGATTCATTGAGGTTGCATCAAATATTATTGTGATTTGTTACGAAGAAAAAAAACAGGTGGCCTTTTTATTTACAATAATTATTTACAAGTGTCAAAAATAATTTTATTTTTTTGAGAGTTACTGTGATTTGGAAAATGCATTCCAATACAGTTATCAAACTATTTAAGGAACTTGCAAATAAAAAGGCAAACCTGTTTTTTTTCTTCGAAACAAATCACAATAATATTGATGCAGCCTCAATGAATCACTAAAAGTAGTTACTTAATATGATCAATACTTCGTCCTACTAAATTGATATTTTCTTTACTTTCATGCCATATCGAAATTATAAAAACTGTTCTGAAATGCATTGACATATACCAAAATATATTACATATGATTATAGTCAATAGACTCGAAACAAAAAATATATCACCGCTTAATAGAACATTAAAATATGGTCAACTTTTTGAAATATACAGCCTATTTTTTCGATTATTCGAAAGATATATAAATTATAAAAACGATTTGAAATGCACAGATATAGTAAAAAATAAATACTACTGACATTTGTGGTTCTTCTTACTTTGCACGAGATAACTGGCCTGAACCATTAGAATGATGAAAATCCTGATTTTCAAAAAAGGCCATAAAGGCCAAACCTTTTTTCGGACGAAATTTTAAGTGGCATTTTTGGAATCTAAGTAAAAAATGAGAATCAAATTAGGAATTTCAGCCTAGGGGCAACAAAGACCTTAATTTTGTTACATAGTGTAATCAATCAATTCCCAATTGAATAAAAAATACTCGCATATTCGGCCGCCTACGGCGCCCATATGTTCGCCCTTCGGGTATGGGTAGGTTTTGGAGCTAGTTTGTGAGTGAACAGACCCTAAAGAATATAATAGAGGAGAGAGAAAATAATTTTCTGTTTTGTACAAACATTCCTCATAAAAAGTTTGACTTTGTACAAAGAATATGTTTTAAGTTACACGAGATGCTTTTTTCTTTTTCTATTTCTCTAACTCCTCCTCCTTTTTCTTTTTTCCTCTCTTTACCTTGAAACGTAGGTAGTTCAAATCAGACAAGGTCTGAATTTTTTTCTTCTTCATTTCTGGTCCCATCACTTTGCAAATAGTTTTATTAGGTCCGTCTTGACCCAAGGATTCCATACGTATCTTCAAAGTTTAAATAGGACCATAAATGTGGAGGAGATAGCGTGCGGACATACAGACGGACAGAGATTGGTAAATTAATATATAGATAGATAGATTTGTCAAGTAGAGCTTGAAATTAAATACTCTATCAACTTACATCTGCCAAAATCATCATTTAATATATTTTCTCGCCAACAAAGAATAATATTTTATATAAAAACAATTTGATCTAATGCTTTCCTCACAAAAAGTATTGTGCTTGATTATTTATTCAAAATCTCTACTATATTGTCGTTGTACGATATGGCATGAACCCATAGGCGTAGGGGAGGAGTTTGGTTGGGGGGGGCAGCATTCAATTTGCCCGAATTTTAACAAAAACTGTTAAATCTGTGAAAAAATAATCGAATGAAGAAAACTATGTAGATTTATATTTTTTATTGTAATTACGCACTATTCATTACATTATATTAATTTCAGAAGGCACTAGAAAAACATGTTGTTTCTTCCTTTTTGTCTGCCAAATTCATCTATTATTGTATCGATGTCAACTCTATTTACATAATGCCTTTCGATGGTAAGAAGTCCTAGAGCATGGAGCCTTTCCTGGCTCATGGTGGACCTGAGGTAGGTTTTGAGTCTTCTCAAACAAGAAAAAGATCTCTCTGCTGAACATGATGTTACTGGTATTGTAGCTAAGGTCTTTGAAATCTCAGTGAAGTGTGGCAAAGTTTCAGAGAGGGAGTTTGAGGAGAGGTATTTCACTATATCGTTTGCTGCTTTGAAATTGACATCTTCCAAATTATGGAATATTGCAGCTTCAGCCATCAAGAGGTCTTCATCTACATTATAGAAGTTTGACACGAGCTTGAAGCTCTCCTCGCCTCCATCTCCCAGCACAATCTTAGCAAGTGACATCAAGATGTTATTGTCTTCATTAGCAAATCTCTCTTTCAATTCAGAAAGTACCCTGTCTATGGCATCATAAAATACTTCAATTCGGCCTCTCTGGACATCGGTATAAGAGAAAGAGATGGACTCTTCTTCAGAAATCTCTCCTACCAGAGCTTGCAGTCTTTTTGATGGATTTTTCTTTCTTCTTGATGTCTTATCTTCATCACTTTCTGAAGCCATTTCCCTGATTATTTTCGCCGTTTTTTTAGCTTTTTCCCAAACCAGAGAAAACATTTCTTCATCTCGACACCCAGATAGAGTCTTCATGGTGGCATCGCATGTAGCTTTGGCGGTCATCACGTCCACTTCATGACCCTGCAAGTATCGAGCCAAGGAATTGGTGTTTGAGAAAATCACCTTGAGTGTTTGGAGTCCCAGGAGAAACTGGAACTCCAGCATTGCCTTCACCAGTCCCCGGGCATCCACTGAGGTTTTGGCATCTTTATTATTCGACAGCTTCAACAGAGCAATTATAATTCGTTCAGGTTGCTGATCAATGGCTTTAACAGCCTCCCATCTGCAAGACCAGCGAGTTTCACTGAGAGACTTCAGCTTGATGTATGGTGTAGCTTCCAGGTCAGCTGGCATTTCCACAGAACGTAGAACATTTTCACGCTTTGGCGAATTGAAGAAATTGTGAATGGACTGGATGACACCTAAAGCATTCCTGATGACTGTATTTTTCTCCAATGTATCCTGCAGTGCCAGGTTCAGCAGGTGACCATAGCAGTGGACATATATTGCTTTGGGTGACACCTCTTGAATTCTTTTGGCAACCCCCTTTTCCTTCCCTGTCATGTTGGATGCCCCGTCATAGCATTGGCCCACAATATCTTCAACGTGTAACTCTAAGTAGTTGATAACTTCAAGCACAATTTGGAACAGTGTCTCACCGGTTGTGGACTTAGCTTCATAGAATCCCACGAATGTTTCTGTAGGCTGCTCATTGTTTACATAGCGCAAACACACTGCCACTTGTTCCCGGTTGCCAACGTCTGATGTTTCATCCACAATAAGACTGAACTTGCCTGCTTCCCTAACATTTTTACTTATTTCCTTTAGTACTAAATTAGATGCAATCTTCAGTATTTCATTTTGGATTTCTGGTGAAAGCCACTGACGATGGGCCTCCAAATTTGAGTTTAGTCTATTGGCAAGCCAAGGAATGTCTCTGCATCGCAAATGTAAAAGCTCTATTAGGTTTCCACGGTTTATGTCTGACTGCTGTCCAATCATTGATGTGTCTTCTTCATGGCCTCTCTGAGGGATGTTTTGCTGTGCGGTGTACAAGATGGATTCAACAATAACTTTAAGGTAATTTCTGTTCTTTTGGACCATGTCTTTGTGGGTTGTATCAAGTTGGACCAAGACTGATGTCTGATGCTTTTTATTGACTTTTGAAATTATCCATTTAGACATTGCAAGTCGATGATTACCGCTCTTGCCATGCTTCACTAGTCGTTCCGGTTTCTTCCAATTGCTGTATGTGAAAGTGGAATCAGATAAAAACTTCTGACACGGGAAACAAACTATAGATTTCGTAGGAGTATCAAAGCTCGCCCATGGGTACTTCTTGAACAGTTCAGGATTAAAGTCTCTTGTCCCACTTCCCTGATCTAGCTGTTTCCTGTTGTATTCACCCAACAGAGGTTGGTGTGGATGATCTCGCCTGTCAGTTTTGGCACTGTGATGGTAGCCTATGGGCTCATGCTCTTTATCATTATTTTCTGCTTTGTCCATTGTAGGCTGTATATCCTCTACCACTGCCTCCACAGCTAGCAAATTAGGAATCTTCACTTTTAACTCTTCAGTATGTTCATTATTGTCAGTTGTTATGTCTTTTATACTGCTTGATTCTTCTTTATAGGAAGTTGCCTCCGTTGGTATCATCATCTCATTTGTTTTTCCACTGGTCATAATTCCGAAGGAAAGTTTTTTCTGCTTTTGATCGACCAAAGGAATAAACTTTACTTGTTCATCATTTCCATGTACTCTTGACACGTGTTCCCTCTTGTAGTCGCCATCAACTTCTTTCCCACAGTTTGAACATCTTACTCTGCTTCTGTATAGCCTCTTTCTTGACTTATTCATGACCAAAACCTAAAATTCATTGGATTTAACTTAGTGAAGTGAATATTAATTTAATTATAATTTTCAAATATAAACACATTCTGGTAAATACAGTGAGCAGAAACTTACCTCTATGGAGAAAAGTGTTGTTTAGTAGTTCGATGAATAACGTTGCCGAAACTCCAAAAGGTATGTTCACTTAATAATTATCTCTGAGAAGAACTTTATTACTATCGTAGTAATATAACTTGTTGATCTGTTGTTATTTTACATTTCTTTTTCTAAGTACTAAGTAGTATCAAAGTACACTCTTCTTACATTCTACGTGCGAGGTGCATATTTTCTGTGGCGCCAAAATTATTAACTTAAATGTGTGATAAAATTTATTTTAATATTTCTCATCAGCTAAAAGTTGAGCGTTATTTTTCTTCAAAAGGGGAAAGAGGTGGAATTTTAAGTCACATAAAGGTGGAAAACTCCTGTTCATAATTCGCATCCGTGTGGTTTCATAATTTTATATTTTTTCTTCAACTGAAATGCCCGAATACCTCAACCAATTTGCCCGAATTTAAGCATTCACCCAAATTTTTGGGGGGCAGTTGCCCCCCCTGCCCCCCCGTCTCCTACGCCTATGCATGAACCTGACATAATATTACCCATTTATTTGAGTTAACAGTAACCAAGAATTCTTCTTTGTATTTAATTAATGTCTAAAAGGTATTATATGCCCTTTGAAATAATCAACCTGTTGCGGAGGTCTATTTTAATCATTTAAGATATATGTTGGTTCGTAATAAGAGTTATATCACTTGCACTTCACAAGAATAAGAATAATACTAGTGATGTCATCTATGGTCCGTTTGATAAAATAACAAATAGCAAATATGGATTATAGTAAAACTGCATAAAGCGGTTAGAGTTTCAAGAGGTTCGCCTGTATTTCCATATGCCTATATGGAGGTTTTGCCTTATAAGAAAGATGTATATAATAAATAAAACCATAATATAAGTGATTAAGGTATATATTAAAAGCAAAGAAATATACATCATACTCATAAAACTTCCCCAATGGCTTATTCAATAGAATACTAATGATACTAGATTTGACAGCGGTCACTAAGTCTGATAAATGTATAGGATTTGCCAATTATACCTCTATGAGCAACAAACAAACTCCCATGATATTTAGGCCCCTTTTCTCATCCCTGTAAAAGGCTTGAAAAAAGTTAGTTCCTCGCTTCGTCCCAGAAAAACTTCCTATGTAGTTGTAATTAGCGATTGAAGTATATGAATTTCGCATTATTTAACAGTTTTATTATAAACTACTCAATACATTTTTATCAAAATATATTGCTTTTAAATTCAATACTAATTGAATAGAGAACCAGGAAAATAACTTTATATAAATTGATTATTAGTATGTTGTTGTTTGAATGCAATTTCAGATATTTTAAAATCTACGTACTTTATTGTGGAACAAGCCGTTCATGTTACTTTAAAAAAATCAGAATCGCTAAATTATGTTGAACTGGCTACCAATTGCGTAGAGACAGGCACTCAATCATAAAGATATGGATTTCTCAATTGAGCGCATTAAAAAAAAAGTTTTTATAGAATAATTGATATTGAATGATGAAAAGACTACTTGCTTTATATTGGAAAAGCCATTTTTATATTAGGCTGAGTCATAAAGAATGAGAGAGGATCATTATATCGAACTCTCCAACGGGAGTGTTCTTATCGCATATTTTTTTGCGTGGGAAGCGACTCTGTGGCGCCGATCAGGAAGTAGAAATAGTCTACACTCGTCTATCTGTTACTCCACTCACCGCTACAAATGGATATACCCAACTTTCGCTACTACTTCTTGATCTGACTCCTGCCCTGCCTCTCCACCATCAAGAGATGGAGAAAGTACTTCCATAATGGCAGTTTTGCTCTGGAGAAGAATACGTAATCAGGAAGACCCAGAAGGCGAGGACACCGAAGACGATCACCGCTGTGAAGCGCCTGATCGAGGATGACCCCCAGATGACCACTCACATGTTGTCGCCGAGGTTTCTCTACCACAGAAAACCGTTTCATTGCTTTTGACGGAGGATCTTGGACTACGAAACGTCCTGAGTGTACTCATCCCCCACCAGCTCTATGAGACCAACAAAAGGCAGCGAGTGAAATGCTAACTTTTTGACCCGGAGAGACGTTGAACAGGTGAAACAGAGCCTTAACTCACACGACATGAATATCTGCGACCGGTTCCGGCAGTTGAAGTACAAGCTCCGGAATGGCGAGTTTGGGGCCTCGAAGACGCCACACTGGCCGTGCAGCGGTGATGAACAGGGTCAGCTATTCGATCATTTCTGAAAGCTCCGGGACCACTGCTTCGACGTCATTGCAGTTGAAGGGGATTATGGTTTCTGATTTAGAAATGTTTTTATGATTTTTATGGAAATTCCGAGTTTTCCTTGGTCAGGCTCATTCTTTATGACTCAACCTTATATTTACCTTCCTCCTGTAGCCTTGATAGAGATCAGCCCATCAGCTTAGCAGACCATGGCTTGCAAAGGACACAAAATTGACGAATAAATGTTTAATATATTTAGGGCTAGATCCTACCTTTCTAACGTCATCATATAGTTGCGTTTTTAGATTTCAAGAAACCTATTATGGACTTTTTTTTACTAGACTTTATAATTTGATTTTTCATAAATACACATTGCATTCACAATTCTTTAAAAAATAGCATTTGCTTCATCACTTTCCCATTTATTTCTTTTAAGTTCCGACACCTTCGATCACCGTAGCCTTGCGGAGGAGGAGGAAGATAGCTTCGACACGGACGTCTGCTACCCGGCACCGAAGCCCCAAATCTGAACCGGACGCTGAGCGCCCTAGATGCAGACCTCCTTGAGCGTCAGGAGCTCTGTTCCAAAGAAGAAGTCCGCCGAAGCTCCTCATCCTCCAAGGAACCCCTCCACGACGGCTTCATCACACAAATGGACAAGGACGGTAATATAAAAAACATTCCAGTCATCTACGACGACGTTAATTTATCACCAGTAGAGGACGGAATGGTGAACTCCATCGCGGACTTTGTGAGCGCAGACATCATCACGAAGCCCTTTAACTTGTCTCCGGGAACGTACGGAAGGCCCGATTCAACCCATTCCGAAAAAAGTCCGGACTCTCAACGTCCTCGCCCGGCAGGCCACGCGGAATCGCATCGTCTCCAAGAACGGTAACATCAACACGATATTCACAGCGGAAGGGAAGGCGCATCATTTCATGAAGGACTTTTTTATATCTACGTTGGAGCTGAGCTGGATGTGGACTTTCTTCATGTTTGCCTTTGTATTCTTCTTCTCCTGGTTCATGTTTGCGGTGGTTTGGTATGTTACGTGTTTTGCGCACGGGGACTTTCTACCGGAGAACAGGATAATAAAAGCTTCGTGCCCTGTGTGTCGGCTATGGAGGACTTTACTTCCTGCTTTCTATTCTCACTCGAGACGCAACACACAATCGGATACGGTGGAAGGTAAGATGAATTAATATAGTTTATGAGTGGATCCCTTTTACTTTGTATGAATATATTAAAGGTGACGTCATGATGTAGTGAATATTTATTATATTGGTATACGTGATCATATGTAAAAACGATATAGCATTAAAGTAAGTCAATAAAAACATACAACTTCGTAGGGTTAGCTCAGTGTCAGGAGTATATAATAATATTCGCCACATTTTGACATCACACTAACAGATGCATGAAAAGACATTTATTTATATAAACCCTTTTTCTCTGAGTACATTATTCATTACTCTACCACAAGATATATATTCACACAAAAAATTGTTATACAATCATACCTAAGCGTAAATTAGACAACTATATTTTTGGCATTCAAATGCTAACGACTTTTTTATAGATTATGAAAACAAAAAGTTCGCTCGAAGGGTTCCAATAGTTTTATGGATGTTTTTGAGCCTCACATGTCATTTAAAAAATAAGTATAAGTTTTTGAATGTTTATATTGTCAATAGAACCTTTACACATAATTATACTATCTTGAAAACAAAGAAAGAAAACAACATAAATATAGTCATAAAACGCCGCAGGGCTTTTTATACTCATAAATAAAATAAAGAAAAACCAGGGAGGAAGAAAAGAGAGTTTTTTGAATTAGTTTCAGGCCCCTCATTATTTGCTCCTACTAAACATATATATATATATATATTATATTTTTTCATTTATTATATATCATATATTATATTAATATTATGGAAATATTGTTCAATAAGATCCTAAAATACAATATTTTGCACCCAAAAGGGGGTTGTAATTTACATCGATTTACATTTGAAATAGTATTTTTGGGTACTCTCCGAAAAATAACTATTCCTTAATTTCAAGTGTTTTTTATGCATATAAAAAATAATTCGGATTCTTTGAGATCTTATGTACTATTTGCGTCTACTCATTTTTGTAATGAAAGAAATGAGAGACGATTGAATGGCGGAAAAAATACTAAATAAGTTTATTATATAACTTTTGGTTCCGGTGAGGAGACACTAATGTTTTTCAATTTCGTTTAAAACTTTGACATGATTATTTATATGCATAGTTACGTTTATAACACCAATAAAAATTATTATGACTGTTAATGCAAAATTTATAGGTTTTTTTTTACTTTTTGATAGTATTTTTATTACTATTATTTTCTTTTTTAAAGATTTGATTTGTTTTATATTTTTATGTTTTGCACTTTAGATTTTGTTTAGAAATCTCCTTTTAAACTATGTAAAGTCGATATATTCTTATATGAGAAACTCTTAAGATGTCTTTTTAAGAGACAAGGCTTTTCACTTGAAAGCAAGGGACTACATCACCATCTAGGCTTTGTATGCTAAGCAAACTTTTAAATACTTATATGCATAAACTTCTGCAAAAGGAAAAAATAAGCTAAGAAAAAGAAACTGGACGCTTCTTCATAGCTTTTTCTATTATGTAAGCAATTTATGTCAAAAATATTACTTTTAAGAAAGTAGAAGCGTTTATAGCTTAAGATAAAGGCTCGTATTTTTTTTTTGTAGAGATTTTATATTGTTGTTGGTTGTGTGAGAGAATGCTTTGAAGAACGATAGTATCTTGAAAAGGCTTTTTTTTCTCCACTTCTGATTTTACTTAGTTTATCAAGATTTTTACAAAAAAAATGAAATGTGAGAAGGGTTTTCTTATGTACATATATATATATATAATGGTGAGCTTTATTAAATTGCTTTTTTATTTGAAGATTCCTTCACACCAAAATAAAAAGTAATATCGGATTTGTGTGAATAAAAATATCATGAAAAGTACTGAACAACTCCATGTTTTCAAAAGAAGGGGTTTAGCTTCATATAGAACAAACTCAACTCAGCTGAACTTGATTCTGTGCTAAGGAAGATATTGTATAGGCATAACACTTTGAGAGTGTATTTAGAGCTAACCGACTCAAGCAGATATCATCTTACAAGTCCTTCTTATATTCATTTGTTTAAAAACATCATAGAGATATAAAGATATAGAGAACTTATTGGATTCATCAGAGAATACTTCATTGTGTCAAGAATACAGCTGAACGATGTTTGTCTGCTGTTGGAGGGAAAAGAAAAATGTCATTGCGTTCAGAATACAGCTGAAGGATGTTTCTCTGCTAATTGGAGGGAATAAGCTCTCAATATGTTTATATCTCTATGAAACCATACCTTTTAAAGAGCTTTAAAAAGCTTTAAATGTAAAAGTATAAACAAATTTAATGAATTTTAAACGATATAATGGAACAAAGAACAGTCCTTCCCTATTTGATAGGACTTCTTTTTAGATCTGGATTAGGATCTACGATGAACAATTTTAATTAATATAGAACATTATAAAATCCTTGTCATGTGGTCCACCAGTGCCTAAACTTTCTATATGTTTCGGCATTCACGCCAACCACAAGACTATTTTAAATTGAAGGGGTGTTTTAATTTAATGACCCGAAATATCGTGTCATGTGTTTTGTTTTTATCTGTATATTCCTCTTGTATAATAGAACAGATTGAAATAAATGTATTAATGAATTCTTTATACAAAAGATTGATAAGGAATTTTACAAAATTATTTTATATGCAATCGAGACCAGGGGCTTACTGTTTTAGTAATTAAGCGTTTTTTAGCTGAATAAAAAGATTTGTATCCTCTTGCTTTTAAGTATAATGATAAAGTAAGTGTAGGAATCCCTTAAAATAAGACTCCGAAGCCTATTTTATATGAGCGTGAGTCACAACATCCCCTTCGCTTTTTATTATCATCTCAAATTTAAATCAACTGAACATTTAGGAAACTGAAATAGTTTGCGTGAAAATTGTGTTCCTACAGTTTTAAACATATTTTTTCAGTTGGCAACGCCATATTCTTTCCTATGTTTTAATGTAAGATTAATTTTTGGCATGAAGTTATGATGACGCAAGATAACTAATCATCATTATTTTCTTGAGTGTCAGAAGTTGCTTTAATTATATCAGTAGCAACTTTGGATTTGTCTATTCAAGGATTCGGCAATATCATCTAGGGATAAAATCCTATCGCTCAATTGATATTCAACCTTAAGAGCAATTAGATGCTTTAGTTCATAATACAAACTGCTTATATTAAATAAATCTTTCAACCAATCACGTTTGAGTAAAAAGTTTCTCTTTTTATCCTAGGGATAAAGGAATAAACGATTTGTTTTTTTGTCTTAGGTGCGTAAAACATTATTATGTTGCTATAGGTTATTAGGCATGTTTATGACAAATAGGCATCCCCTATCTCTCTCAACTGACATCAATCTTTCTCAGGTCCTGTCGCCTTTTTATATATGTACAATATACAAGACAACTTGGCATTCCCTGTGGGAACTTATTTATCAGATGTAAGTCCCCAAAGGAAGAGAGAAGAGTGAGAACAAAGCACCCATATTTTTTTTTTTGTATTTTTTTCACCCTACACAAAAACTATGCATGAGAGGCATTTTCATTTTTAGAGATTTAAATCATTCATTATTTCATATCTACCCAGATACTGTGTCGTACTCTTATGCATAATAACTCCGGACTTGTTAACATTTAAATAACTATATTCTCACTAATTCATATAGCCGCCAAAATATATAACAAACCCCCTCCTAGTGATGAGACGGCTCAAAGTGAAAACCAGTCTAGTTCAGGGTTTCGAATCTTGCTACAGATACAAAAAAGCACTTCTTAACATCAAGATCTTACTCTTGAGGTTGAGTATTCTATGTAATCAATTGCGTTAATATACAGAACCTCCTTTATAGAAAAAATAGAGAGAGAGACACCAATTAAAGTATTACGTCAAATTTGCCAAGATAAAAGTGACCAAAATAATTTAGTTGTTCTGAAAAATAAAAATGATGAATATATAATATTTTAAGGAAGTCAAAGAATTAGTTAGCTTGAATTTGTAGTAGAATTGACAATATTGGTGACGTCTCCAAAGTGGTTCGATCGACAGGACCTAGAGCAATGTTTTTCGCCAGATTTATCTGTGATGTTAACGTAACGATGTCAGATATCGTTCAAGCATCCATAAAAATATTTCTCCTGGAGTGAACTCGTCCTGACTGGATCTTATACAAGATGCATTTCATTGAGTTAGCAAGATGAGGATGAGGATTTAATGGAATTATCACTGTGGAAAAGCTGAAAACCTCTTTGCCTTCCTTTCATAGCTTTAGAGTGACAAGCTCTGGCAGTACATATATATTCTCCTTGTGTATTAAAACATCTTCCTGTAAGAATTTTACAATATCTTCGTCTTCTATTTGTATGTTCTTCCGAAAGAATGAAATATTGATAGATAGATGAGTGATATTTTTTTTCCCCGAACCAGGAAAGGAATCCTATTCCATCCAGGATCTTTTCGTCCTATAACACTGTCAAGTTATATTCTAAAATAACGTTGGAACGGCTTCCTTCAAATGCATTTTCAAGAGCAAATAACTCGATATATGAATTCTAAGCATGCTTTTACGGCTGTTGATCTCCTCGGATTCAGCACTTGCAGACGATGTTTACAATAAGAAATATACTCTTGCTACCATTCTCAACTGTATGGAGCCTTTCATAATATTTTTTATCTTGTGATAGAACTCCAAGCCCAGGGAGTGACCTCCCTATCTTTGCTTGATAGGATAATATCTTCCTTTATTTATATATATTTCTTAATAATGTGAAAAAATAGAGCCAATTTTTTAGGTATTATTGCCTTCTGTAATTAGGGATAACAACAGGTTGTTATCACAAATTCACGAATAAAACAGATTTTTTCCATTTGATATATTGTTTTCTTTCTTTTTCCAATATTAGAGATATAATCATTTATTTATCCCAAGACATGAGCCAAAAACTATTTTTATTGAGTACAAGCAGTTGCATCATTACATTAACATTGATAATAATATTGGAGGAGTTCATTCAAAGTGATCTTGAATCCCCAAGTGACAACTAATATTCAGACGATATTATTATCTGACATTCACTCTTCACAGCTGCGAGTTAAATGATTCTTTGTTGCAATATTTCAACTCATTTTTTATTGGGCCCTCGCCTTTCGTTTTTCAACCAATCACGTTCTCTAAAACATTTTTTGTCTTATCTTATATAAAGTATATGAGACGTCACTCTCTTTTTAAATGTATATTATCTGTCTGGACAAAATTGTCTTTTGGTTAATGGTGTTGTTTTGAGATTTTACACATTTATAACTTCTTAAAGTACCATGTACGTATCATATTTCTGATGATAATATAGCACAATGGTGCTGATACGTGATTAGAACTACGTAACATTTAATGAGATCCAACTTGAAACTCACTTCGCCCTGAAGGTTTTTTTTCGTTCTTTACATTTTCATCAAAACCTTTTGGGAATCCTTAAGAAAAAAAGAACTTTTTGTAGAGTGTTTTCTTCTTATTTTTTAAATGTAATTGATTATTTAATTTATTAATTATTAATTATGTCTAAAACTTATTTATGCCCATTTTATAAGCAACGTTTGTAAACAAATGATCCATCTTTAAGTTCCTACATATGTATATGCACAAAAAAATTAAAAATGTTATGTAATATTAAATATATTGTATATATATATATAATCAGACTTGTTGACGTTCACGAAAAGTTGTCCTTCATTTGTCGTTCACCAAAAGTTGTCGTTCATCGTTATTCTTAAATTGAATCGTTCGTCGTTCAATCTTCGTTATTAATTCGTTATTCTAAAAAAAGGACGAGGTTTATTATTATTAGAAAGGAATTTTTGTCTCGCCATTCTGAAAAAAGTGATGACGTTTTTATTAGAAGGAAATTTTTCCCATAAAAATGTATTGTCTTTTTCTTTTGGCGCCAAAAGAATATTATATTGCTTTTTCAATTTAGCATGAGAGTTTAGAGGAGTTTGATCCTGTTTATTATTTTCTTTATATTCTTTTTCTTTTGGAGTGGAGAAATGAGGAAATGAGCTCTATAGACCGTGGCATCGAGGCACAATATTATTTCATAAAACTCAGCAGCTATACTTAACAAAACACATTACGTGTATTTAACTATTCCAAAATAAAAGGAAAGCATTAAGATAATTCAAAATCCCTAAAGAAAAAATATCAGTTTCCAACATATAGATTGTCTCTAGGCAATTTAAATTATTTATAAATCCCTTTGTATATTTGAATATAAGTGCAATTAAGGTTTGACTTTTATTATTATTGCATATTTGTTAAAGTGAGGGAATTAATGTCCATTAGGTTTATTAGTTAAACTATATGGCTAAACATACTTTTTTTTGGTCCCAACATACAAGACAAACATTGCTTTAAGCCTAGGAACTATAACTATCATATAATGTATTCGTATGTCCTCCCCATATAGGAACTTACATATATTTACATATATCCAGAGAATGGCAGCTTACCCACCCCCTTTTTGTCAAGGCAATTGAGTCTTATTGTCTATTTATAAGCAATGCCCATAAAACATTACTTTTTACTTCTTATCTTGACCCTAAATCCTTTATGTGTAATTTTATATGCATAAAAATACATTTCCCTACATTACTCATATTATATGTAGATAGGCGAATCTTATTGTATGTATATTTAGAAGATCTGTGAAAAGTACACTTATATCTTTTATTCATGTTCCTTTGTGTTTAATATCATTTTAAAATATTCAAATATTTGCGTTAAAAAACAAGTATAGATAAACATTTAAGTCTCATAACAAATTACTTCCAAGAAAATAACAACCAAAAGCAATCTAACAAAAATACGATAGTTTTCAAAAATGGCTTATTTCGAGCCCGTTTCAGAATGAACTTATTTTTATCAATTTGGGGTATTTTTCAAATTATAAATAAGGACCAATGAAATTATTTCATCACATAATCTTTAAAAAACTTTTTTAATAAAGTATTTTGTACATACAATATGGAGTTCGTTAATCTTCCCGTCAGAGTTTGGAAACCACGAGGTCGGCTCACAGGACGGCACAAAGTGTAAGTGAATTTTTTTAAATGAATGTTGATGTTTTTTATAGTAATATGAATTGAAAACCCTTCCTTTTAAAATAACTTCTACAGTTATACAGAAAAGAAGAAGTCCAACAAAAAATTGATAGTTTCAAAAGCGATTTGTAACATAATTTATAACCACTTACAATCTTAAGCAAAATAATTTAAGTAAATTGATGGTACCTACTTGACTTATTCTACAAAAAGAGTTCAGAAGACGTTTGAAGAAATGCACACAAAGATATATAAAATACAGGGAGCTTATTCCAACGTGCTATATTTTATTGAATACTCAACTGAGAAGAAACAATCCACCAACTTGAAGACGTTAGTAATATAGCTAAAATGGCTGCCAAGCGAGGTATCAACCATGAATATGATCTACCGTGGCATAGAATGATATGGATTTGAAGAAATACCCATGATGAACAGCTATGTTGATTCTATAGAAAAAACTTTAATATTTAATTTGTTGATATTACGTCACTGGTTGTTTTGGCTATTTCCCTTTATCTTCTACATAGGGCTTGGTATTGAGACTTAGACTATTCAAAGGATAATAATAATTCCATTCTTCTCTTCTGTTTTTCATCAATTCCTGACTTCAACATTGATATTCTCACTTCCTTATTCGTCTATTGTGATTCAGTAATAGGTCGATAGCTTATTCATATATAACAGAATTTGTCTACGGTATAGGAAAAAGCTCAAAACCATATAGATAAAAGATGTAGAGAGCTTATTGGATTCTTCAGAGAAATACATCATTGTGTCAGATACAAAATTCCCTCCCTCAACGAGATACCGTCATGGCTGTGGCAGTAGAGGGGGATGTGGTGCCAGAAACCCTATTGGCGATCTCGTCTTCCCCAACCCCAAAGACCGACGAGGTCTACGACTTCGGTGGCGTGTCCATTAAGGGGCGGCACAGACACATTTGCGTCCCAGGCAGTGTCTGTGTGGAACACTTTGAGTCCCTGAGGTCGGCCAGGACACTAGCTGCGGCAAGGGACGTAGCCAGGACCATTGGCCGCAGTACCCCAATTTAGGGGGATTTATGTATTTATTTAGTATTTTTAATTTTATACTTGTTTTTAATGTTTATATATATATTGTATGTGTTTATACACAGGAATGATTTGTTTTTGTGTTTTTTTATATTTTATATTATTATAGCTAAAACGGACCAGCAAATAGCTGATTATTTAAATCAAATAAAGGATTACACACACACATACAGCTGAACGATGTTTTTTTTGCTTTTGGGAGGATGAATTCTTCAGAGAATACGTCATTGTGTCCTAAACACAGCTGAACGATTTCTCTGCTAATGGGAGGGAATAAGCTCTCTATATCTTTTTATCTCTATGCTCAAACAAATACATAGTCCAAGATGCCCTCGAATAAATATTGGAATCAAACACATGAGCGAATATTACAAAACCTTTTCATTTTCAAGCGGCATTAAATGATTTGTTTCGGCCTCCATACACAACTAATCGATGCTCAAATATTATTCTGTTTTTGAAGGAACAAGCTATATGTATATGTTTCAATATACCTTTGGCTGCAGACGAAATAATTATTTTTCGCATCCAAAAAATGGAAATATGTGTTTTGCGTTGAGCAAGTGCATTTTAATTAGAGCATAACGTTTTAATTATAAAAGAGTTTGTTTTTAATCCATTACACTATGTAACAGATTTTGCCCCTGGCTAAATTTCTAATTGAGTCCCATTTTTTACGTAGATTCAAAAATGCCACTCAAAATTCGTTTGAAGAAATTGATCTTTCTTTACTTTCATGCCAGATATCGAAATTATAAAAACTGTTCCTGAAATGTATGGACATATACCAAAAATATATTACATATTGATTATAGTCATAGACGCGACAAAAAAAAATATGCCGCTTAAATAGAACACTAAAATAGGTCAACTTTTTGAAATATAAGCCGATTATTTCGAATTGTACGAAAGATATAAAATTATAAAACTGATTTGAAATGCAGAGATATAGTAGAAAATAAATTCACTGACATTTGTGTTTATTCTTACTTTGCACGAAGATACTGGGCCTGAACCATTAGAATGATGAAAATCTTGATTTTCAAAAAAAGGCCATAAAGTCCAAACCTTTTTTCGGACGATATTTGAGTGGCATTTTTGGAATCCTACGTAAAAAATGGACTCAATTTAGAAATTTTCAAGCCCAGGGGCAAACAAGACCTTAATTTGTTACATAGTGTTATTAATACAACTCAAACATTCTTAATTCATACCAATTCACGAAAAGTACTATTGGCTTTACTTAAAATTACAATAAAAGTAATGTAGTCGTTATAAAAAATATTAGATTTTTCAAAATTTTTTTTTCATGTTTATAGTGCAAAAAGCTAGTATAGCCAGAGCAACTCCCATAAGAAATAATATATGTAGTAAAAAATAATGTGTGAAGCCATTTTGGTTGGCTGCGCTATAACTCTGTAATAGATTTTAATCTTTTAATTAAGGAAAAGGTATGTCTTTTTATTATTGTAGAATATATATATATATATCATGTGAAATTCAACCTGCAACGGATTGCTATCTATTATTAATTCTGACCTTTATAAAATATCTATATTTTTAAAGTATTTATTGGTCTTTTTAATCGTTCTTATTACTGTTTGATGGTTTTTATTGTTTTTGATGATTGTAATCATTTTAAACTATCATGTTATTTAACGTTTTGTTTACAACGCAATCTTTTGAATTATTTTATAACTGAACTAATCATTATCTTTGCTAGATATGGAGTATTTCAGATTAAAAATAAGATGGTCATAATATGCAATATGGATTAGCATAAAGTTTGGGGAATAAAATATTTTTTCTTCTCTGAATTTATATATGTTTTATTGAAGGAGATCTCTGAAGTCCTTTCTCAATAAAGGATTTCCCCTAATAAAGACGTTTCCATTAGTGAAACCATTTATAAGAAGGTAAATAATTTATGTACTATGCCATCAGTCACGTAGATAAATATAGACAGTAGCTACCAACTGCCTTAAATTAAACTTTTATATTCGGCAGTTAATTAGCCATTTAAGTTTATAGCCTTCGTTAATACCCACTATAAAATCATAAAGGAGTTTTCAACAATCTAAATGAGCGTTATTTAATACTTATAGTCTGAACGGTTTTTTTCCAACATCAGAAATCATGCAACCGATATGGACGGTAGAAGAAATCTACCCTCGGTACTATTGTTCTACCAATTGTTATCCCCAGCAACATAAAATATAATATATAAAAGTAAATTTATTTTTTAATGAACATGACTTTTTGTCTTATTTCATTTAAAAAAATGACCAACAACAGATAAAACAACAACAAAATATAGACAGTCGTATACAAACAATTAATTCAATTTTTCTGTAGTTAAATATTTAATTGGGTTTTTAAATCATACTTTTCCTATAAGTTAATTATTCATGTACATTGTTTATGAATAATTGATCATATTAGTACTACCTTTTTATTTACATATAATTATTTACAAGTGTCAAAAATAATTTTATTTTTTAGAGAGTTACTGTGATTTGGAAATTGCATTTCAATATTGTTATCAAATTATTTAGGACTTGCAAATAAAAAGGCAAACCTATTTTTTTCTTCGTAACAATCACAATAATATAAAATGCAACCTCAATAATCGCCAAAAGTAGTTACTTAATATGATCAATTATTCGTCCTACTAAATTGATCTTTCTTTACTTTCATGCCAGATATCGAAATTAAAAAACTGTTCTGAAATGCATTGACATTTACCAAAAATATATACATATTGATTATAGTCAATAGACTCGAAACAAAAATATATCACCGCTTAAATAGAACACTAAAATATGGTCAACTTTCGATTTTTCGAAGAGTACGAACGATATATAAATTATAAAACGGATTTAAAATGCACAGATATAGTAGAAAAATAAATACTACTGACATTTGTGGTTATTTTACTTTCCACGAAGATAACTGGGCCTGAACCATTAGAAATGATGAAAATTGTAAATTTCAAAAAAAGTCATAAAGGCCAAACCTTTTTTCGGACAAAATTTTAAGTGGCATTTTTGGAATCTACGTAAAAAATGGGACTCAAATTAGGAATTTCAGCCAAAGGACAAACAAAGACCTTTATTTTGTTACATAGTGTAATCTACAATATCAATACACTAGAATTTAGATTTTGCCCAATAACAATAACTAATTTAACGAAGGGTTGCAATAGCCGTGCGTGTTAAGGCGTGCTCAACTCTCTATGCTGGGGGTGCAGGTTCGAGAAGATGACTTGTTCGCTTCAGAGTAAAATAGTATTTTTAAGTTTAGTAAGCTTAAAGAACACATTTATTTTTTTTTTCATAATCGATTTCTTATAGGTCTATACTGGCTCTGAATCATATGATGTTAGCTCAGATTGTACTGAATTCTGAATTGATAGAATGCAACCAAGTCATTTTTGGATTTATCATCCAAAGGCTTACTAAACTTAAAAGTACTATTTTACTCTGAAGCGAACAAGTCATCTTCTACAGGCGAGTGAAGTTAATCGATACACAAAAGCTATGAAATATGCTAATATTACACACTCCATTTTTTCTTTGTTTTTACAGAAAATTTGTACTAAAAGTAAAAAACATCAAAAATACGTCTGGTAGTAAATTAGATTTCCTTTAAATTAATAATTATTATTGAAGTCTGTAACGCCCACCATTTTCAAGAAATTTGCGGAAAACTATATTTTTACTAAATTTTTAAAACTTTGACCTCGTTGCGCAACCTCGTAATGTTGACCGATTTTGTTCAAACTTTGTATGTCGTCTTCTTTTATCACCAAGAAACAGAAAATCCACAATGTTGCTAACATTTCAAACATTTGAAAAATAAGAACAGCCCTAATATATATAGTTTAACGTCAAGAGATTTCATTGATGGAAAGTTGATTCTATGTAGAATGTAAGAAACATCTTCATATATACATACATAGTTCCATTATTGCATTAGTGGGAGAAGTCCATTCCTTACCTCTCTTTTTTCTTGTCATTTTTATGTCCCTCTTTTTCAATAGACTGTATTTTCATTTCAATATTTTGTGAGAACATCATATGAAAAAGTAATGTTCTGTCTCATTTTAATTTTTCATTAACGTAAGTGACTGAATTTTAAAAGTTAAAACTTTAACTCAGGTCGATTATTTCCACCTAGGTATATGTATAAAGGATGTTTAAAAGGAAATATATATTAAAGCTAAGTAATAAGATTCAATTCCAGATAGAACTCTAACTGTATTGAAGTACGTCTTATATAAGGCTTGAAAGTATTCCTTAAATAGTTAGAGATAAGCCATTAGACCACTCTACATATTTGAGTATTCTATCAAGCTCTTTTTCATGGCGTCTTTTCAGCATACAGTTACGAAATAAAGCTTATCATTTTATTTTCGCTTAAGACACATTCAGAGTCTTTAAAAATATTGCTTGCAACAGTTTGAGTTCCCATATCGAGACATTGTGCATGTTGTTCGAACCTAACCTGTTATATGTCTGCTGAATTATCGCCAATTTGATACTCCACAACTCTGAATTGAAAAAACTACTTATAAAGTTCAAACTAACGGAAAGAACCCAATGCAGCATAAAAAGCAGATGTCTAACTATACAGTTTTATATATGAAAAATAATCTTCCAGTTAATGAACAGTTTATTTTTAAGTTATTTCAATCATAGTACTCTAGCACATGCTTTTTAAGTTAGCCCATAAGACAATATGTTCTTGCGCTTTTCTTCAATTTTAGGGCTTTAATATAATTTGATTTATTTTCGTTCAAATAGCAGAATTAATGTAATTGCTTTTACTGTTCGTCAAAATATTTCTATTATACTCTTCATTGTACATAATTGCATGTGTTGCATGATATTCCCATTTTATTTATATAATCAAACGCTTCCTTAATTCTACACAGCACATACAAATATATATATATATATATACATTTCATCCCAGTTGCATCAATCAAACCCCCCATTTCCATCAATGGTTACATGCATATAAATACTATCAAAACGGCCATGCAAAGACTTCCATAATCAACGATGGGCTCAGAACAAATATAGTCTATGTTCATCAAATTCCTGGCCCTGTGTTTCTACCCCCCCCCCCCCCCCCTAAGTAATCATTACAGATATAACATGTATTAGCTAATGATGGATTTGAAGCAAGTGAGGGGAAAGCGCTTTGTTGTGTAGAAGGGAAAAAACATTGTGATCTTCTTCTATCAAATCAACCTATTTATTCCCTCAATCATTGAGTTCCAGAGCATGTCAATGATCCACAGTCCATTATTTTGGAAGTGAGCCAATGGGTGTATGGCTTGAATGAATATAGATCCATTGCGTATGTCATAGTGAACTTCCATATGACTGCTATAAGAATTTCAATATTAGCTGCAACATATCGATTATTAATTATAATTACTAACTGAGCATAACAGCTAATACTTTAAGCCAAAGGTATATATATATATATATATATAGATTCAGACTTGTTATTGTTATCATTTGTAATCGTTCACGAACGACAAAATTTCTGACAAACGACAACGAAAAATCCTATCGTTCGTTTAAAAAATCATGCAGTATCTTGCACGTTTGTATTTATTCAAAATATCTTCAAGAACGTTTACCCCTAGCGCCAAAAAAAAAAAAAGTATTATACATACACTAGTAGTGTTGTACTTTTTAAAATCCTTTTTGATGAGGCAAAATTTCTATGTAAAAAACGTCGTCACTTTTATTCAGAATGACGAACATCAAAAGAATGGCACATGACGAACGATTCAATATGAAAATGAACGACGAACAACAAATTTGGCAAACATAAAACGAACGACAATTCTGGGCGAACATATACATCATACATATATATTTATATATAATATTTATATTTATATCCCTATATATATATATATATATATATATATGTAAGATTTGAAAATAGACAGCTTATTCAGAGAAATACCTGAGTTTGTCAGATGACTAGGAATGATGTCCAAAACAAAATATCTACTATAAATGTTCTGGGATAATTAGATCAGAATTAAACACAGACACCTAAGTACCAAAGGACTTCATTTGTGGTATAGGTTTGATTAGTTTGTTATGAGCCTCCGTTGACAGCTGATCGATTTTCAAAATATTTCTTTGTTATTGAAGGCTCTCTATGTTTTTTTTGTCTCATGGCTGAAAACTATCCTTAGCCTTTACAATCACAGAAGCTACTATTTATGTACTAGTCAAAGAAATACTCTATGACATCATAGTAAATCCTTTTTTAATTCTTATTTTATTTTTGATTATGAATTACATTCGAATTTCCTGCAACTAAATAACCTTTAGCTTATTTATGGGGAAAATATAGCATACTAAGCATAGACACATCAATCCAATACATATATATAATATCATAGTTCAGGTGCTACTTTTAATTATATTACTGTAGAAAATGCATGACTTTATATGATGAATGAGCTCCTGATTGAATTTAAGACTATAATTTATGTTAAATTATGAAATGGAACAAAATAAAATCCATATTTGATAAACTCTGAAGATTAATAATATATATTATTTGTATTATTTTTTGTAAAGGTAATACTTCCATTTTGGTAAAAAATGAATATATAAAAAACATAATTTGAGTATTTTTTTTGTGTTGTAAGGTATAATAATGGAGTAGTGGTAGATCAATAGATTTAAGAATATATCATTTTTATCATCAAAAAAGTGTATTCTAAAAGTATAATAGTATATATATATTTTTCATTTTTTATATAGTTCTTTAGCCAACAATCATTGACATATTAAAATGCATCTACAGATTGGAGAATTAAAATATTGTTTCATAATAACAATAATAAAAACTCAATTAACATCAATCAATGCAATCTACAGAAATTTACAATACGTGAAACTTTGAAGTAATATACTTTACTCTTTATTCGAATGATTGGATTCCAATCCATCATCAACTCGTGATATAAAAAGGGAAAACAAAATACACTTATGTTCGATAATGTAAAAAAGTAAAGAAGCAGATATGAGGAGATGTCAACATATATATGAATAAATCATTAAAATTCTTCGTTTACCCCCATATCATCAAACAACTTCGAAATTCAAGTAATGGAGAAAGATTGACATATTCTTTTTGCTTCTACTGCTTTAAAGTTGTGCAGTTGAGCATGACGAAGCAGTTTGTTGCTCATATCACAGAAATAAAGATGATATATGTAGCTTACTCCTCCTAGCATACATCATGTCAAATTTGTAAACATGTCTCTTGAGAAAGAATGAAATCATGAGGGATGTGTCTGGGGGGAAAATGGTTTTCAATGTTTAAATATTCTTGTAGAACTTTAATAGTAAAAATACTAACTTGTTATCATATTTTTATTGATATTTTATTTATTTATTTTGCTTCTACGATAGACCCGACGACGGTACTAATTTTTTTATCCACCGGTAATGACCCATCCGCGAGCCTTTATTTACCAAAATATTATTTTTAAATTGGTATCTTGGAATGTAACTCTAAGCTTTTCCTTGAATTTAATGATTATGGTTTCAATTTAGAGCGTGTGTAGAAAGCTAAGTTTCAAGGAATTTATACGCATACAACTTATGAAGATTCGGGAGATCTCATAAATCATGGGTTAGTGACAATCTTAGGACATTTGGAACATTTATAATAGTCTGACATGTGTAAATTATTTCTTGATCTCCGTAAATGTCAATGATTTCCCAAGAGATTATTGTGTAATACTTTTTGAGTTCATCACGTATATTTCGATTACTTTTTATTAGTTCAAGGATTTTAATGAGAGCAAAGCATTCCAATAAAATAAAAATTGTTTCTTGATTATCATCAATTACATACAATCGATGCCTTTTTTATGGTTGGCAAATAAAATACATTAATATTTATTTTACTCAAAAAATATTTTAGTAAATTTGGTGAAGAGATTAATTCAAATGAATCCTCTGGTTTTAATTATGTCCTTTCCTATTTTAATAATTTCTTCTATATATCTATTTCCCATACCATTCATTACTACTTCGTCTTTAAGTTATTCAATCTTTTTGAAGATTTTATTATTTGCATTTGAAGTAAACTATAATATATCAATTCTCACCAGCATAATGACGTTAAAAGATAATATGATATTATACATATTTCCACATATATAGAAATGATGACTTTTTGGGTTAAAATGATAAATCAAAAGATTGTCATATATATGTTGATATTTGTGCAATTATTTGTCCTTAAATTCTTATTATTCAAGTTCGTTTTATCTTTTTAACACAGTGTCTTGTACTATTTGATATTTAATTTTTTTAATCCACAATGCAATCCGACTGTATATATATATCACAAATAATTATTTACTTTTCCTCTGAAGAGCTTTCTAGCTTTATATGCTAAATAATAACAAATGAAATTTATTCATGTATGTACAAATAAGAAAAATCGATCTAATACACTTATAATCAATGCTATATATAAATATATATATAATATGCAAAATTTACCTTCAGTATGCCCTATAAAAGATTTATGAGCTGCGTCAAGATATATAACTTTTGGCGCCTTCTATTGAAATGTATGAACTAATAATTTTATATACATGATTTACATTCTTCGGTATTGTTGAAAGCTCGTTTTATTAATAAGCTTATATTATTATGCTGTAATAAGATACTTTGACGGGCGTCTCGATGAGTAGTGCCTCGGCTTTCTATGTAATATATATTCATGTATGCCATGAAACCCATTTTCATGGGACCTATTAGCATTACATACATTTTAAGGATATGATCATAAAAATATGTTGAATATTTTATTATTTTATGGGGGAAAGTTGTCTTCCGAATCGCTGTTTTAACAAGTTAAAATATACACTTTTCTGCTTTCTTCTTTTTATATGGTTTTCAGGTCCTTTACTCTAAAGGAAGTCCTATCTTCGGTCGTTGTAAAGTGTGTTTATTAACAATGAAGAATTTATAGGGATAATGACATACTTTGGGAATTGAGAACCCGTATTTGATATATTTCGGATGGGTAAAACTATAAAGCTTTAAGCCACTAAGCATAGAGATATAAAGATTTAGAGAGCTGATTCCCCAATTGCAGATAAACAACGTTCTGCTGTATTCTGTGTGTTCGTAATAAACAAAGTAATTTATACTTCGTTATCGAAAGCTGATCATAGAGATAGAATCTATCTCTATGATCAGATGCCTCAGATGAGGGTGGAGGGTGTTTTCTCCGCATTGGAATCGAGAGGAATCCAATGTCAATCAATTGTCAGAAGGAAATGCAACAAGGTACCTTGCTACTAAGAGACCAGTTCAAGACGCCTCATTGACCCTTATAACAGTGTATTCAAGCAGAAATTTTAGCCATTAAGGAAACCCTTTTCTTGGATTAGAAGTAACCCGGAGAAATCGATATCTAATGGCTTTTTGCATTTGGACGGACTCTCAAGCGGCACTACTATCTCTACGATTGATAGACAAAAAGTGCCCTAGTTTGGATACCAAATACATATTTCAATCAATTGCCAACATGATTCCCATTTCTCTTTCGTGGGTGAAGGGTCACAACGATATCACTGGCAATGAGTGGATGCCATGCTTGCAAAGAGAGGTGCTGCAAATGTATATCCCACCCATGATATTGGAACCCCCTTTATCACATTTCAAGAGGGTTGTTACGATTTAAGGTGGTAGACTATTTGGTGTAATCTTATAAATTGTCACCAAAGTCGTGCGATGATACAAAAAGTCAAATTACCCCAAAATAAAGTTAGATAGACTAGTTCAATTAATGACTGGATATTGTCTTTTCGAAAGCACTACAAAGTCATGAACCATTCTATCAATTCACTTTGCCGTGGTTGTGGTGAAGCAAACGACGATCCTATAAATTTAGCTCGTGACTGTCCTAAGTTTGAGCTTGAAAATCTTTTCGGGTTCGGACGAAGAATATGGTGGAAAAGATATGTCAAGTCTATAAGGTTATGACAAATTCAGCTATCGGAAAATGGCTCAACTCTGTACCATCCTTAGATGACGATCAGGATGGAACGCAATAGATGATCTTAGAAGAATCGTTGCGAGGGGCCCCATAAGTGAACTTACATATTTTTACATGTGCCCGTTCTAAAATATTATTTGAGATGTGTATCAATAAAAGCCTAAAAAATACTGAAGATGGCTGACCTATTTGGTAAAACAATCGAGTAGCCCTGGGAAAAAAAAAAGAACCACGATATGTTTTATTAAAAGGAGTCCTTTAAAATGACGTCATTGGGTATTACTTTTGGCCCTTTAGACTTGGCATTTACCCTCCGACTGCTCAAGGGACCATAATAATGTCACCACTCACTTCTTTGTACCATGCATTGCTGACTTGACATTGATATTTCTGTTTTTCATTGAGTCATCACCACTTCAATGTTTCAAACCCTATTCCAAAAGAACACGTAGAAGCATAATGTTCTTTAAGCCTCGACAAATAGTGACAGTTTGAGCTTTCAACCGAAGCCTCACTTGGCCTTGAGGATCTAATGGTCAAAATAGGATTGTTTTGTTTAATTATTTCGAATGAGTGAAGAATTAGTGTCAATTTGGGGTTTCAATATATGCGTCCTTTGGTCATCCGGGTACCACATAGATAATGATGGCATATTTGGTGTTCAACCAACCTGATCCTTAAAATAATGAATAAAATACATGTTCTTACTTTAATATACATAAAGTTATGTCCGCATCAAGAGCAAAAATATATTAGGACAGTATTTAAAAAATATACGTATATAACCCGTGTAAAAAAAATCCTTAAAAAGGCACTTTATTCTTAATTAAGTCTTGTGCTTTACATGGTTGTGCACAATCCCATGAAGAAGAAGTTCTTTACGGACTGTCCAGTTGTGAACTACCCAGATTTATCATCTAATCTGAGTCCTTGCAATAATTTAAACCCATTATAGATTGCTTTCTATAAAAGTAATAATAATATTGCTTTTATTTTTTATATACAGAAGGCTGATAATAAAATTGAGATATATAATATTTGGCACCCTTAAAACTTGCTAGTTAGGAATTTATTTGCCTTTCACATAGGCATACAAACAAAGAACATCACTAGGAGAAAGAACACAACCAAACGATACATGTGTCACTAATATAAAAATAAAAAGAGAATCCTTCTTAAGTAATAAGGTTATTTATTTAAAAATATTCATTTAGTTATTTTAATGAAAATTATTTGTAGTAATATATTATTCTATTGATCATTAACATAGTATGACAAAACGTGATCCTATATATATTAAAGGAAAATGGTATTAAATATATCTTCATACAATATTAAGTTTTATTGTTAATAATATTCATATTTCCTAATGCAGTTAAATAACATTACTATTTAAATAAATAATAATATTAATAAGTCTATAAAAATGTTATTACATACAATTGGAAAATATTATGTTGTAAATGTTATTTGATATACTGTCAAATTTTATTTGGGATTGTAGACAATTTTTGTTAATTATTATCATTGTCAATTTACATAAGTAGTATTACCAATTTTGCATAATAATATACACGTTATGTAAAGTTCTATTCAAACGTGAAAAGTTAAAGCAAATTAAATTACTGAATACAAACTTATTATTATTCTTTAAACATTAAAACTTTTGAGGTAAATTTTGATGTCGAAAATCCATTCAATATTATAAATGGCTATAATGTTTAATTATGTATTTTTTACGCATTGGCATCTTATTATATACTTATTATTATTGTATATATTCCATGAACTGTGAAATAAGGAAAAATGACTATTCATAGATATGAAGTAATTTACAAATTACTTTGTACGTATTTTTTTGTAGGGGTATATTTATTTATAAAGAATATCAATTGCCTTAAACGTTAAAAAGGCATGCCCTACGTTAAAATAACTCATCTTCAGTTTTTTAATGTAAAACTCTACCAGGTCAGCCTTATTATGTACACACAATAATATTTGTTGGGAGTAGACGTACTATTAGTAGATATATACACATATGATGGCTCTGAGCTTAAACATAAAAATATATCGGTAGTTCCAATATCCGGTTAAATAAAAGCTTTTGTTTGACAAATAACAGGAGGTAAATGATAGGTCTTGCCTTATTTTCTATGTATAAAAAAGTTTTTTTTTTTGGAAATGTAGAACTACAGAGCCTTTCTATAGGTAGCTAAAACTTTGAACGTCAATCAATATTATTGATATACCAAAGCAATGACCCTATTACGTTTCTTAAGAAAAAGGATGCATAAAAGGTATGAAAATACGTTGAATAATTTATGCATCTTATAAAAGTGCCTTTGTCTCAATTTCTATACCAAACAGAAAGGGTTTTTTAATGAGACTGTAGAGGGATAACTCATTAATTTTATCATTAAATAGTATCTTTAATATGTATATTTAATATATATACATATATATATATCCCTATATATAGCGCCAACTGCGCATACGGAAAATGCAAAGCCGTGCCCGTCGAGTACGCCTAGAACCGTTCTTTTATACATTCGAACAGGAATTTAGATATGCTATTATATATATATATATATAT
>CP045906.1:11883438-11895618 GCA_013387185.1 Caligus rogercresseyi | reverse complement strand
AGTTAGGTGATATTAAATTGAACGTCATAGCGTACCTCTATCCTGTTTTTATCACTACCTTAACATCATTTAATAAAAACAGTGATGCAATATGCATTTCATTACAAAAAACAAAGGCAATAACAGAATAAAAGCACGTATAGCACGATACTATTAAAATGGGACAATGTACTCAATATATTTAATTTTAGTTAATACTTATTTATTTATTTATGGTTGATATTGTGATAAAGTAAAAATCTATTTCATAAAATGAAAAAGTTATGATTAGATTATTTATATATATATCTTTAAAATCATTATATTTTAAATTGCTTAAGATAAAAAAGGGTACTTTTTTTTGATGAATAGTTAGAAACTCTTACTTGACTTGGACATCCATCCACCAATAAACTCGATGCTCGAGCTAAAAATACGGAAAACCAGAGCCTTCTTCGCATTTAGAAATGCAGCAGCTATTCTTATCCTCCAAATAACTCCTCCGTTGGTCCAAAAGCTCTGGCAAATGGGAAAGTTCCTCCTCGTAGCTTTGTATTAAAGCTCCTTCATATGAACAATGTCCATTATTCACCTTGGAGAAAGGCAGCTTAATAGCATTTCACGGTAGCAGTCCACGGGAAGGGCCAGCATAGCAGTTTTGGATGGATTCTATGGTTGGACCTCATAGGCCAAATTATGTCTGTGAAGGAAGAGAGAAACCATTTGGAGACTCATTTTTCGATGATGTAGAATGTCCGTTCGGATGCAGGGCGTCGCGGTGGCCGTTAGTGCCATAAAATAGACTCGGGGAAAATCATAGTAACCTATGGAGAAGCTCTAGTGCGAGTGAAAGTCGTGTCCCTACTGAGACACACAGTTGGCCTCATCAATAACGAATCGCTTGAGGGGATCCCGCGAATAAAGGCTTCGAGAGACTCCATTGAGCTTCTGAGAGGCAGATACCCTTCGGGAGTCACGCAGAGGAATATGATTTGGGGCGTGAGGAGACGGAGCTTTTCGTATATTTTCCGCTGCCGGCCATAGTCGTCCACGATGAGATATGCAGAGATTCCCATACCGTTGAGCTTTGTGACTTTATCATATTGAGGGATGCCAGGAGGGATAGGACTACAGTGACTCTGCCTGGACTGCAGCGGGTAACTAATAGCAGAGACTCTTTCTGCCTCCGTGGGCATAAAGACAGAGGCGACATTGTTCAAGAGGGGCGCATTAATGACTGACAGATGATTGAGGCGAAAGTGTGGATATCAAAGTGACTCTTGAGCTTCCCAAAGAGATCGTTGAGAAAGAGTAGTCCCTCTTTGGCATATTATTATATCCAGAGTTGGTCGAATATTACTTTGAAAGTAGTAAGTAATATACTACTTTTTACTGCGTAGTAATATCTTTTTTCAATATTAGTTATTACTTCACAAAAGTAATATACTACTTTGAGTAATATACTACTTTTTTGAGCATTCCGAAACAATAAGTAAAGGCAATTCAAACAGGATCTGTAAAAATCCTCACCAAACCTAGTTTGCATTTTTATAATAATCCTATATATGATATTGTAATATTATAAAGTGAGCACATGGCTCAAACATGATAAAGTGGGTGAATTCAAAGACTAAAAAAATGACTTCTTACATTATGAGAGGCATAGGTTTAATTATCCAACCCAAGCCATCGGGTCCCACCTGCTGATATAGGGTTTGATTTAGGGTTGAAACCCACCTCCAACTCTGGCAAGGTATAAGAGGAGTCCTTACTTTCAATCTCATACACCCCAAGCCCTTGGGTCCCGCCTGCTGATATAGGCTTTTATTTAGGGTTGAAACCCACCGCCAACTCTGGCAAGGTATAAGAAGAGTCCTTGCTTTCAATCTCATACACCCCAAGCCCTCAGGTCCCGCCTGCTGATATAAGCTTTTATTTAGGGTTGAAACCCACCGCCAACTCTCGCTAGGTATAAAAGGAGTCCTTACTTTCAATCTCATACACCCCAAGCCCTCGGGTCCCGCCTGCCGTTATGGGCTTATATTTAGGGTTGAAACCCACCGCCAACTCTGGCTAGGTATAAAAGGAGTCCTTACTTTCAATCTCATACACCCCAAGCCCTCGGGTCGCGCCTGTGGTTATGGGCTTTTATTTAGGGTTAAAACCCACCGCCAACTCTTGTTAGGTATAAAAGGAGTCCTTACTTTCAATCTCATACACCCCAAGCCCTCGGGTCCCGCCTGCCGTTATGGGCTTTTATTTAGGGCTGAAACCCACCGCCAACTCTCGTTAGGTATAAAAGGAGTCCTTACTTTTTTTTTTTGGCTATATGGTTCGATAGAATTGCATCCGATAGGATATAAATAAGCATTATAGCATTAAGATTAGTCTATCGAACCTAGGATCTTATCAATGAGGTAGACCAAAAATGACCATCCCCTCTCGGGATTCGAACCTGCGCCCCCAACATTGAGAGTTGAACACGCCTTAACACGCACGGCTATCGAGCTCCCTTTCCTTACTTTCAATCTCATACACCCCTAGCCAGAGTTGGCGGTGGGTTTCAACCCTAAATAAAAGCTTATATCAGCAGGAGGGACCCCAGGGCTTGGGGTGTATGAGATTGAAAGTAAGGACTCCTTTTATACCTAGCCAGAGTTGGCAGTGGGTTTCAACCCTAAATAAAAGCCTATTTCAGCAGGCGGGACCCGAGGGCTTGGGGTGTATGAGATTGAAAGTAAGGACTCCTTTTATACCTTGCCAGAGTTGGCGGTGGGTTTCAACCCTAAATAAAAGCCTATATCAGCAGGCGGGACCCGAGGGCTTGGGGTGTATGAGATTGTAAATAGGGTTCCTCTCATTCCTAATTGGGGTTGGCGGTGGGTTTCAATCCTAAAAGCCTCAATCGACATGCGGGCGAGGGCTTGAGGAACTATTTTCTTTACGATAAAATTCTCCATAAATACGAAAAGGCGTGTCCAACTCTCAATGTTGGGCGCGCAGGTTCGAATCCCGAGAGGGGATGGTCATTTTTGGTCTACCTCATTGATAAGATCCTAGGTCGATAGACTAATTATAATGCTATAATGCTATTTATATCCAATCGGATGCAATTCTATCGAACCATATAGGCAAAAAAAAAAATAAAATAACGAAAAGGTTGTTTGTGTGTCTGGGTCTAATGGAATCCCCTTCTTAAATATCAATATTGACGTGCATTTTTAATTTTATTAATAAGCAGGATTATGCCCATTGGGTGACGTCACATACATTCACAGATCATAAATTTTCATCAAAAATGCCTGTCGAATATTTTTCACGAAAGTAATATGTAACTAGGATATTACATATTAGTTATTACTGAAAGTAATATCTAATATGTTTGTTCTTAGTTATTGCGCAGTAATATCACAAAGTAATATATTACTCGCACGCGCGTTAGGGAACAACATGATTATATCCCTGTTTATATACAGAAGCAGATAACTTGTAAACCACTTGAAAAAAGAATATAAAGAACTTAAAATAACACTACACAACCACGTTTTTGAAATAAATATTACAACTGAACTAATAATGATGGCCCTTACTTGAGCATAAAGGGAGTGCCCGTTAATGACGTCATCCTTCCAGTTAGCTTCTAGTTCCTTGATCTATGCTCTTTGGTTTAAAGCTTTAGTTAAAGGCATTAAGCAACACAATGCTGAATGTTAGACAGCTTATGACGTCATTTGAGTTTCTCCCTTTTCCCTTGGGCATAGAATACTAGACGTACCAGGAAAGGAAGATAAAAAAACGCACGCCTAATTTTCCACAACATGCGGGCATCATTTTTAGTATTGCTTAGTCATCACAGCGTGTATACGTGCTTGATCTTGCTCCAATAGACAATCATTGTGAACATGTGTTGCGCCCCTGGATGCAAGCAGGGATACAAGAGCACCCCAAAAGATCCTTCGGTGACTTTTCACACGTTCCCCAAGAAGGACTCCATCCTTTCGGAGTGGATCAAAGCAATTCCTAGGATACATCTAATTAGACACCAACATCGAGTTCAAGAATATATAGTCTCCATTTCCTTCATTCGGACTTCGTAACAGCTTCTGAGGACCCTACTCGAAATATAGGGAGAACCCTCCAAAAAAGGTATGGACTTATTTTGGCTTGCTTTATATATTTTTATTAATTGAACTTTTGTTAATTTCTAGATGTTTGAAGGATGGTGTCATTCCCTCAAAATGGCCTAATCTCCCCACTTATCTCTCCTCGAAAAGGCAACTCCCGAGGCCAACGCTAGCAGCAACCACTAGCAAGAGAAGTGTCCTCATCAATGAGAGACAAGAGGCTCTCCGTAAAGAACTCTCCATGAAGGAATCCGTCAAGACTGCCCAGGAACTTTATCATAAGTTGACATCAGAAACTTTGCCTTCGGGATTCACTCTAATTCAACTTCCAAAGGTGTTACTTGTGAAGATGGTTTCAACAGAGAACGGAATGGACATTTCTTTAAGTTTGGAAGTCGATGAAGATCTATCCTTCCAAATGTATCACCGTCACTCCCTTCTGGAAAAGAGCTTAGTATCCCACTGAGGTGGAATCGGACGAGGAAAAAGTCGAGCTGGGAGGTTCACCAAAATCATGAGCAGAGGTGGATTATCCACTCCATCGGATATGACATTTCTTACCTGTGTTCATGCCTATTCGCTCCTTTACTTTATATCAACTCACGACGACGAGAAAGTGTGTCTCTTAAGATCTTCAAATCCAAGGGCCACTTTTACCGGAACATTCGTTGAAAAAATGTTTGGCAGCACGGAGGTGGTCATCAAGACCATGCTCAACAGCCAATGTGAAAAAGGGCATAAATGGGCTCGTCATCTTAAAAAAATAAGTCAAATAATTTTCAATGTCTGCAGTAAAAATTTGGTTGCTCAATTAAACGACGAGATTCATGATCAAAGTCGCAAAAGAGCAGCCAACAAATTGAATCTTAAGGAAAGAAAGATTGCTAAGCTCCTTTCAAAAGCTTAATTATTTTATTGCACTCTTTTTGGTGTCCTTTTATATATATGTACTAATGTATTAATAAACTATTATTCATATTGGTTCCCGACTCATTTATTTCATTTACATATAAATTTAAACCTTCATCAAAGCATTAAAACAGGTCTTTTTATTTTAATATTTAACATATATACGTTCTATTAGGGAAGAATAAATGCCCGCATCATGTGCGCGTAAAATTCTTTCTTCCTTTCCATGTGTCTAGTATTCTATGCTTGAGGCAAGATAATAGAGATAAGGTAAGTCGGAGAGAAGGAATTCAGCCTGCTAAGACAGAATGGGGAGTGTGACGTCACTAATATACTCTTATGTTAATCATTTTCAAATCCAAATCATGAAGCATATTTCGTGATACTTTATGAAGGATATCATTTATATGAAGCTTTCTTTATATATAAACGCAAAATTTGCCAGATAGAGGACATTAATTAGAATAAAGGCACTGAAGACATAATCTTCCAATTAAAAAAAATGCCCTTCTTCACGTAATTTGAAAAAATATATTCAATTCGTTTAGGTAATAATTCAAGTTATATTTGTAAGTTATTTTTGTTATGTATTCTACTGGCATCCCTTTGGGTCTTAGCCATCTATTGGCATCCCTTAAACCCAAGGAATACTATAAACTAACTGGAAAGGAAAGGGAAAATTGTAACTTCCAAGTTAAGGCCTGATACGTTGATTGACATAGCAATAAATTAAAAGTTTATATGTATTTTTTGTTAAATGAGTCATTTTCACTTCAATAATTCATAATTCAACGATCAAACAAGTAGCTATTATATTAACAAAAATGAATAACGAGTGTGATATATATTTTAATACTTTTTATTTATCAACAAATAGTTCCACAATAGTAATATAATATGATTTACAAACGATACATAGTTTAACAGTTACAAACAGTAATTCAATGTTATATGTTTTCATTGTGAAATAAACTGTAATTAAGATTTTTTTTTCTTTTCAAATTAAATTTCATATCTGACGATCTTTGTTTCTCTGAAACTACACTGCCTCATTAAACTTCTAGTTTTTGGAGGTGCCATGAGTTTCAAATCGGAGGATCTTGTGGAGGTTACAGCGGGGCTGGTGTTACGTTTGAGGGCGGCTCGGCTCAGCTTGAGCCAGACTTTTTCCTCCGCGGAAAGATAACATCCCGCCAACGCGACCCCGATAGTATTTGACTCTTCCGCCCCTATTACAATATGAATAATTAATAAGACATATAGATGATATTAAATTAACGTCATAACGTAACTATATCCTGTTTTATCACTACCTTAACATAATTTAATTAAAAACAGATGATGGAATATGCTTTTCTTACTAAAAACAAAGTCAACAACAGAATAAAAGCTACGTATAGCTACGATACTATTAAAATTGGACAATAATACACTCAACATATTTAATGTTTAGTTAAAATTTATTTACTTATTTATTGGCTTGATATTGTGATCCAGTAAAATATATATCATAAATAAAATAGTTATGATTAATAATATATATATATATATATATAATCATTTATATTTATATTGCTTTAAGATTTAAAAAATGGTACTTTTGTTTTTGATAAACAGTTAGAAACTTATTAAAAATAGTTAGAAACTCTTATTTGACTTGGACATCATCCACCAATAGACTCGATGCTCGAGCTAAAATACGGAAAATCCCCAGAGTCTTCTTCGCTATTTAGAAATGCAGCGTATAACTCAACCGTTGGTCAAAAAGCTCTGGCAAATTGGGATAAGATCCTCCTCGTAGCTCTTGTATCGAAGCTCTTTCATATGAACTATGTCCATTATTTCACCCATGGAGCAAGGCAGCTTAATAACCATTTCACGGTAGCAGTTCACGGGAAGGCAGCATAGCAGCTTTGGATGGACTTCTCTGGTTGGACCTCATAGGTCAAATTCTGTCTGTTGAAGGAGGAGAGAAACCATTTTGGAGACACACAGTTGGCATCATCAATAACGAATCGCTTGAGAGGATCCCGCGAATAAAGGCTTCGAAAAAATCTATTAGCTTGTGAGAGGCAGATCCCTTCTCGGGAGTCACGTAGAGAAGTGTGATTTGGGGCGTGAGGAGACATAACTTTTCGTATATATTTCGCTGCCTGTCATAGTCGTTCCGGTAAAATGATCTGCAGGGATTCCTAGACCGTCAAGCTTTGTGAATTTATCATATATGAGGGATGCCAGGAGGAATAGGACTACAGTGACTCCGCCCTGGACCGCGGCGGGTAACTGATAGCAGAGACTGTTTCCCGCCCGTGGGCATAAGGACAGAGGTGACATTGTTCAAGAGGGCCGCATTGATGGCTGACAGATGATGAGGCGAAAACTTTGGATATCAAAGTGACTCTTGAGCTTCCCAAAGAGATCGTTCGAGAAAGAGTAGTCCCTCTTTGGCATATTATTATATCCTGTTTACAACAGGAGCAAAGAACTTGTATACCACTTTGAAACACAGAATATAAATAACTTAAAATAACACTACACAACACGTTTTTTGAAATAATATTACAACTAAATAATAATGATGGCCTTCAGGTGCGCATGAAGGGAGTGCCGTTTATGACGATCCTTCCAGCTAGCTTCAAGTATCCTTGGTTAAACCTGCCTACTTATTTGCCTTCCTCTGCTCTTCACGTTCCTCTCTTACTGTTACTTGCTGAGTCAATCTATCTTACACTTTGTCCTGTGCGCCCCTTCTACCTCAATAAAGATGTCCTCAACCTCCTCCTCGTGGATTCAGTAACCCTCAGGGCGATGTGTATGGGATTACTCTAATAAGTGACTCTTCCATATTCTCAGGTATAATAGTGTATTTAAACACACATTTTTTAAATAAATATAATGTGTAGGATATTTAAACTTATTCACTTTATCAAGAAATATGCTACATGATTTGGATGATTTGGGGATATTTTCTCAAATCACCTATGTTGATGATTTAACAAGGTTGCGTTGAAGTATGTCAACCCTGACTCTAATAAGTAATTATGGGATAAAATATGTTTTCAATAAAATAAGATCCCATTCATTTTCTACGGTCTTTGTTTCATATCAATGTTTTCAAAACAAATATTACTTAAAAGTATGATTTTATTTAGTAACTGTTGTAAATGTCTAAGATAAGAGTAGTCTATTAATGACGTCACATCCCCCATTCATTCCTAGCAGCTGAATCCCTTCTCTCTGATATCAACTATCAAGCGTATTTCTTGTCTCTGAGGCTTGCTTCTTCCTTTTTCTTTATAGTTATCTTATCGGGGCATGGCACATGATCCCGTGGTGCTGTCCTTGGAGACAGCATTCTCCGCTCCTCAGACCTCTCCCTTCTCCGTCAGCCCGGCTCATGGTTGAACGACAGCCTCCTGGGATTCTACTTGGAGTATCTGTCCTCTCGCCCTGAGCGGAATGATCCATCTTGTACCTCTCCCCGGAGGTCTCCCACTTTCTGAAGCTCACGGGTTCCCCTGAGGAGGTGGCTCTCTTCTTGGAGCCTCTTGAGTCCTCTCGGAAGGAAGTCATCTTCCTTCCCGTCAACAATGCGGAGGATCCCAGCAGGCCGGAGGAACGCATTGGTCGTCCTTAATCTACTCCAAGCAGGCCGGGGGGGCATTCTTCCATCTGGACTCACTCGGAAAGGCCAATGAGGGACACGCACGGAGAACGGCGGAAAGGATTCACGAGTTCTTGAAGGAGAAACGGAGGGAGGAGGAAGGGACGCGAATACTCAAGTAAGTAGATAGATAGTAGGAGTCAGTCAGTCTCCTTCTATTTAGGGTTAGACGCATCAGTTGACACAAAGGAGAACAGAGAAAATCAGACAGTCCTGTCAAAGGAGGCCTGTCAAATGCCTCAAAAATGACATTCGAATACTCGTTTGAAAAAAATATCGAATTCGAACTATTCGAATATCTGGTTGCCCATTTGACGCATTTGCCGTGTAGCCCATATACAGCAATAATGCGGCAAAAACATAGTAAAATCAGATCATTAAATCATCATATATAGCCTATAGTATATTAAAATTCAATAACTCACATATAATCATGAAAAAAGCTTATTTCCGATCACTGTAGCCTGGAGTCACAACTTGTTTCGCTTGCATTTTACCACCACACCACCAAGCGAGAGACATCGCGAACAATCAGAGGCTCATTCACAAAACAATGGAGGCGCTTGTACCGCGGAAGTGTTTTTTTCACATTCAATATTAATTTGTCGCTTGTACCGCGGGAGTGTTTCTTAACATTCGAATATTAATTTACACGTTCGAATTCGCTTTTTGGGATACTATTCGAACTCGAATTCGAACTTCGAATATTCGTTGACAGCCCTAGTCAATACATAAGAAAATTGTAGGAGTTGTAACTCCATCTAAACTTCATCTCGACTCTCATCCTTGAAAACACAAGCAAGCAAGTAGTCCCTTCTCATGCTCGCTCCGACATCATTGCTATAAACGATTCTTTACATTGAAACTCCTCCAGTACCACTTACATATTATTACACGACCCCAAACAGTGATATTCAACTGATAATTGTTTTTTATTACTTAACACTCAAATCAAGAATGTCGGAAATTATTCCTAAGTCATTGAAGATGACACCCTCAAGGAAGGTTTTTCCTCGCTTATAGGAAGACGTTAGAATGCATCAATCACTGGTTTTTTGTTTACAACGATCAACGAAACCTTTATCCTGCTCATTTCCTTATAATTGTTGCATCAAAATTATAATTCACTTTATTCATAGAAGTAATTGCAAATTTCAAGTATAAAACATTAATTGTATAGGATTAATAATGCAATTAATGGTGTTGAGTAAGAATTTTTTTTTTCAATAAATACTTTAAAAGATTTTTGTTATTTCTTTCATTTTTTGTTGAAAATAATCAGCATTTCGTTTTAGAGTGCACACAGGTTACCAAAATTTTAGACTATTTGAGGTCAGCTTTTTTTACGAACTTTTATATATATAACTCCTTTGGACAGATGTTGTTCTCTATGTTGACACCATTACTTTATTACTACCAAAACACAATTTTAGATTTATAAATTACGTACTGAAAAAATACCAATACCTTATAATTTTCCTAGGATTGTGAACAATATGGTAAAAAATGTCTCTTCAAACAAATTGATTGGACAAATTAATATTTTGTTAAATAGTATATCATGATATTCCCTATATGAGAACCACCTTTAAGGTCGGTTTCGTTGATTTAACATTAGCGGATAAAATACGTCGTTTTGGTGTAATAAATATTAAATTAATTGAGTAAGAAAAAAAATAAGTTTTAGAATGACTACTTAAAAAATTAAAACAAATATTTTTTTTTGTTATTTCCTGTATTTTCGGCGAAAATAACCACGAAGTGCACCATCTAGACTGAAACCATAGAGAATATTGAGTCCTTAAGCAACGTAGGGTAGCGCTGAATATATGGGGCCATTATTAGCTCTTCATGAGGGAGAAAGTGATAGACAGAATCCACAGATCTATTTTTCTGTGCTGATACACATCACTTTCACTTCATGATCAAGGATAAAAAAGGTTATTCTAGCGAAGAATCTATGAATAAAATAAGTAAACAAAAAACTATGTGACGTTGCAGTTGGGGAACAAATAGAGAGAAAGCTAGCATAAAAAGCATGTTTCAGTTAAACTCCAATAATCCTCCAAACAACCCAAGGAATATATTTCTATCGAGTCGCATGAAAAAGAGATAATTTGTACTTTAAGGATGGTTAAATCCCTTGGAATGATGTTCAGCTCCAAGTAAAGTAATACTTTGTGGCAAATTGTTTTATTATATTTTCTTCACCAATCACCTTTCAATAAATTCCCCCTTTATCTAACAATATTAGATAGTTGTTGTGAGGGACGGAGGAAGTGTCTTAAATAAGGTACTGCAGCCCCCTCTATATAGTCAAAATCATTCGAGTTTGACCTTGCCGTAAAAAGGAAGCAATTTCTCAATTACATTCAATGTCGTCACCTTCCTCAGAGGCAAATAAATTGGTATCATGCCAAAGGATGATGATGATGTCATCATCAATAAAATCATTTATCGGTTCATAATACTCTTATGTTTATTACTTTTTATTACGTCATTTATCAATAGGAAAACACAAATATACACTAACATAAAGGAACTGATAGCTTTCAATAAATATCTGATTGAGCGAATAAATAAAACCCCTTTCTCAATATTGCCCTTTTTATTATTATGATTATATAAAATCAGGTAGAAATAAAAAGTAAGAGACTTACTGATACGAAAGTTTCCATGAATAAATGAAAGGTTTCGTTGATGATTTTGCTTTGTCGTTGATACCGATCTGAATTTTATATCTCTATTTACACACTTGAATGGCTGAACACAATTTGTGGGCATGATAGCTATTATGTAATGGTTTAGTCCCGTATTGAAATAATTGTAAGCCTTTTCTGCTGAAGAAGAAGTAATGATATTATTGACTAGATGAAAACGGACTATTTGAAAAGTATAATCATAATAATCATGAACACCCTGAAATACATCTTGGGGATATTTTCTCACACCGCTTATGTTTACAAATATTACATTTTTTTTAAAGATACCTAATTCATGCTTACCATGGTAAGAATGTCAAATAAATCAGAAAGTCAATGGTGAGGAAGAGGTGTGTACACATATGATTAAAAAGAGTGAAAGGGTGAATGGGGTGGAATCTTCACTTATATAGAGCTTCCACAAAGACTTAACCAATCAAAGCCAAGTATCCACCAATCAGAGCTATGTGAAAACCTTCAAGAATATGAGTTGTTGTGTGACGTCAATAATTACTTTTCCCTTTGCTAAAGTTGTTAGAGAGGTTAACCCATAGAGTTATAAATATAGAGAGAGAGCTTATTCCTTTCAATATTACAGAGAAACATCGTCGTTCAGCTGTCGCCATTGCCCAAACTAAACAAGTAATTTGACCTACGTCATCGTAAGCTGATCTTAGAGATAGAAAGATGTGTTTATTATTGGGCACATGACGTATTCCTCTGAAGAATCCAATAGGCCCTCTATGCCTTTATATCTCACTGAGTTGGCCACTCAATTGACTGTAATAATACTCTTCAAGGA
>CP045906.1:11804915-11860397 GCA_013387185.1 Caligus rogercresseyi | reverse complement strand
ACATAAAAAGTTTGAACAAAATCGGGTCAACTTTACGGGGTTGCTCAACGAGGTCAAAGTTTTAAAAATTTAGTAAAAATATAGTTTCCGCCAATTTCTTGAAAATTGTGGACGTTACAGGCTTCAAAAATGATTATTAATTTAAAGGAAATCTAATTAACTACCAGACGTATTTTTGATATTTTAACTAAAACAAAGTTTTCAGTAAAAATAAAGAAAAATGGAGTGTGTAAAAAAAAATCCACAATGTTGCTAAGATTTCAAACATTTGAAAAATAAGAACAGCCTAATATATATATATATAATATATATTTGTATATATATATATCTGGCCTCACCCTGGAAATTACATATACCTTAAGTACATGTATAATAAATATGTAGGGTCAAAAATACAAAGAGAATCATGACAACAAATTGAATGGGAAGGACGGAAACAATGGTCTATTGGAAATATTGCCCCTAGTCCAATATCCCCTATGTATTATTCAAATAGAAAAAGCTTTCACAGCAGGAATGGTGCTTTTGTTGTTGTTGTTTGAGTTAATTCAGTATATAGAACAATGTTTTGTTCTCAAGAGTCTTCAATATTTTTTTGTTTGTTTGGCTATGAATGCGTTACGTCAGCAGAATGCCCCTTTCAATGCACAAATATATGTATAAGTTATAACAAATTAATCAATATATGCATACATAAATATATATATATAATATTATTGAATGAGTATAAATAAAAAAATTCAAAAACAAAATGAAGTATTGCTTTTATTCACTACTTTTCCTAGGAAAAACAGAAATGTAGTTCGTGCGAGCTCACTAATAACTTGTAGTTGGTATTTATGTGCAAATATAAGGAAACATAATAAACAGTTATACTTTTACTGAGATTGAGTTTTGCTTTATTGAATTAATATTCATAGACGCTATTCGAGTAGCCCATTCAAAAGAATCATAATTACATGAATCCATGAAGAGAAATATTTTGTGTTTTTAAGGGATAAAATTCTCTCTAAGTGGATGAACACACCCAACGACTTTTTTAAAACTCATTCACTCTTTTTTTCTTTCAACCGAGTCCATTGGAAAATGATCGTCGTCCTCATTTATAGGTTTATAAAATAAACACATGCAAATATCTATGTTCCTTCTTGGATTTGGATGATTCTAAGCAAGGCGTCATAAATATATAGATTAGAGCTTTTTTTATTATGAATGAAACTCAATCTATGATTGTCTTTATGTAGACTATAATGCTTTTGGAAGCTAAAGTGTCATTTGAGCTAGTAGCCTTGCGTACCATAATTATTTGATCCTTTAGACTAGTATTTACCGTGACACCTTGCTTAGTCACATATACTTATCTTATTCATACTTTATGTCAATGCGCAAAAAAACATATATATAATGCATTTATTTAGTTGATTTTACTCTCTGTTATTTTGCTTTATAATAATCGTGATTCGACCAACCGAATTCCATATCCAAAATTGTGAACTTCAATTTTTTATAAATGTATATATTTTGTTTAAACTGCTTGACGTTACGCAATGTAAAAACTTTGTATCGGTTAGCTTACACATATTTGTTTTTTATCAGTCTGTAATCACGAGACCCTTCGAGTAATCCTCAATAGCGACGTTCATAATATACTAGCGCAAAATCATCTTCTAGCTCAACCAACGCAAAAAAATCTATATGCCATTAATCAAAGATCTTTGTATATTCTTAGACAGTAGTAATATCGATATGTAACGCTTAATTTCGAAAATATATTGATTTAAAGTTTGTCGCATCCTGACAACATAACTAAACACTGGCAGTTTTTTTTTTAAATTTATCCTTGTTAGCTTTCTTTGTTAATCATGTAATTGATATTAAATTAAAATATGCCATCCCAGTTCTAGTACAAAACAACTTCACTCTTGAATGCATGACATTTTTGTACTCTGTTATGCATGGCTGGGGTCAATACTGACCCCAAAAAAAAACATATTCTTATTTAGTTAAAAAATTACAGACATATAAGATATATTCTCTAAATTATTGTAATAAAAATAACATTTATAAATTTAAATGTTTCAAAGCCTGTCGTGTTTGGGGGACCTTGAATTTGAAACCAGTCGTTTAGATAAATGCTCTCCCATATGTAGAATAAAAAGATTCATAGATCAGCAAAGTTCAAAAACAGATTGGAACCCCTTTGGGATAATTTTTTCCAATGTGACCCAACAAATTTTGAGGAGATGTTAAACGGAGGCTACTCTTTCACCATTCTTAAATTACCTCTCTAAGAGGGGGATCAGCCAAGACATCAAACAGTACATAAAAGCCTTTAAAAATCCTCTTTTGACTTCAATGGAAAAATGGTTTCAGCATAGGATCCTCAGCGGAGCACTCCAAGTTGGGAAACACTTCAGTAGAAGGGAAGAAAAACAATGCTATTTCCGTCAAGAGGGAACCCGAAACTTCGAGACATCTTCTTGCAAGGACAATTTCTCAAGATGTATGGAGAAACAACGGAACTCATTAAGAGCCACTGAATGATAACAATCTCCCAGAACAGCTTCATATCTTTCTACGAGGGAGAAGAGACTAACAAAATCAGCACAAACTCAATGTCTATCTATAAAATAAAACAGACATTATTAATGATTCTGTATAAATATTACCCAAACTATTCTACACTATAAAAAATATTAAAGCGTAATTGTTATTTTTATGCCCCATTATTGTTTGATATTTATGTCTATACTTTTATGCTGCTTTCTATTTATTAGTTTTAATGTTCTCGTGCTAAAATGAAGAATCAATGCTTATACTCTGTGTATTATCAAGGAAAAAAAATCTTTTTGTCTTGCATATTCGTTTATTTCAAAATATTTATCAAAGATGAGTGAGAGTGATTGCCGGTGTGACGTATTGAATTAAATCCCCGGCATGCAGGGAAATAACATTCTAATCCATTTTTGATTTAGTCAAAATAATAATGAGATTTAAGACATTTTGATATCATGAAGAAAACATGAAATAAAGATACTTTGTACATATTCAGAATCTACTTACTCTTTGACGTCATCTAAAATAAATGTACATGACATATCAGACAACTCAAGTCTTTAAGATATTTCTTTCTTAGCAAAACGAACAATACAAAAAATATAAAATTAATACATCTTTCTGTCAACATAAAGCCATATAAATAAAAGAATTATTCAAATAATAGTGGTATAAAAAATTTAATATGGCAAACAGCAACTTTGTACATAGATTTGCGATCGGTTAAATGCCAGATTAGTCGGCTTAAACCATGGTTCATATTTTGAATATAATGAATTTTGGTGATCAAGACGTTACATTTTGTATTTGAAGGAAGCGAAGGCCTTCTTTACTGACTGTGATGTAAACTGATTTCCACGGACAGATTATTGGATGCCATATAACATTAATGGTTAGTTGTGTTTAAAACATTATTACAAAATTGTCAGTCGATAATATATTTCACATGTATCCTCCCATCTGACTTAACATATAAATAAATCATCTTAAAAAGGGCAAAGATTATTTTCTAGGCTTCTAGATTATAATATAATCAAAATATGTTTAGTTTAAAAATAGATCTCTAGAAAAAGTTGAAAGGTGTATAATAAGTCCAATAAAATCATCAAAAAAAGCATCAATATTAATTTTAATATATATACATATATAATATATAACATATACATATATAACATATATATATATATATATATATATATATATATATACACATACATATATTTACATATATATGTATATATTTAAATATATTATGTATAAAATATATGTATATATATACATAATATATATATAGGAGTACATAAGCCTAAAATAGTCCCTCAAGGTATTAATATTGTCAAACATGTTATTCACTAAACAACACAAAGCATTCTGTCCCACAAGTGTAATGACCTCCCTTTTTTGTAAATATATAGAAATACTTATGCTATTGAATGCATATTTTCATGTGTATCAATTAACAAGTATTTTGGAGAATGAAGAAGCACTTGTCATTTCACTCATCATTGTCACAAAAAGTATTTATTTTGAAATGCCAATGAGCCATGAATTGTTTGTTTTTGTCAAGTTACAAATAGGCAAGGAAGAATATTTACCTATTCGATCTATTAATGAGGGAAGCCAAAATATTCATATAGCAAGAGAATTTTACGTAGAAAGAGAATGCGATCCTCAGACGGCCTACGTTATGTATCTTCTAAACAAATCCAGACATATTTAAAATGAGGGCAAAAATCCGATCTCCACGATTAAACAATTGATAGTCTTTTGTAAAATAATTAAGGATACCGATTTTGTTATCGATATGACAAACAATCAGGCTTGACTTTATCTACAGAGGTCGATAGCGGCTACTCAAAATGTCCCTGCAAAAAAATGAAGTAGTATAAATCTTGTGTGTCTAGCGGTCACTTTTTGGGTTCCCTTGAGCAGTCACTATTGACAGGTTTGGCTCCTATGATATTGCAGTATCTATAGAGGCGTAAATACATCAGGATTGACAAAGCGACCTTTCACTTGTGAGAAGGGTAACGTTTAGTAAATAAATAGTTTCATTTATGTACGGACATGAATAACTTTATATGGAACCCTTCAATTTTAAAGGTATCTTCAAAACAATCTAAAAATAGTCAGGAAAAAATATAAATTCTAATTATTTTTCCTTCTATAGATTATTAAAATCTCGATAAAAATTCTGAAAATATTTAAAAAATCAAACCATTATAAGTCAACATTTTAAAATGGAAAAGTATATAGCAATAAAAATTCAATATTTTATATATCCCACACGATATTCAACTATATAATCAAGAGTATTCTAATTTTATATGCTTATTCTTGTACACACGGATGTCTATTCCATTTAAGCAATAAAAGTGACGTAGTAAATTATAATATATAGTCAATTCATAGTGAAATATGTATCGAGACTACTACTAACAGTATTCAGGGGATCGAAAAATATTGTTTTTATAGGAAAATGGATCAAAAAAAAATTAACTTGGGTATTGAATCCCTAAGACTATTGAAATATCTAATATAATAAAATATATATTATTTCTTGTCTTGAAGTTTAAAAATCCACATATTTTATAAGCTTTTGAACATATGACCAAATAAAGCGAATTTTGAATCCTCTCGTGACACGAGGACTATTTTTAGAACATAGGGTAAATAAAGAGGCAATATAATAAAAACAGTTAGCTGTTCGTGGCTATCGCGTGTAAATAAAGTCTATCCAATAAAATTATTAAAAGCACCATATTTTTTATAGACTCAAGATTATATACATAATAAAAAAAATGTTTAGTTTAAAAGTAAGATACCTATAAAAGCGTATAATAAGTCCAAAAAATCATCCTAAAAGCACCAAAATCAATATATATTTATATATATTAGGGCTGTTATTATTTTTCAAATGTTTGAAGTAGCAACATTGTGATTTTCTGTTTCTGGTGATAAAAGAAGACGACATACAAAGTTGAACAAACAGTCAACATACGATGGGTCGCGCAACGAGGTTAGGTTTAAAAATTTAGTAAAAATATAGTTTATCTATCAATCAAAATTCAGTACAACTAAGTTTACATCATATGATTCCCTGTATGACTGTACTAGAAAGAGAAAGAAAAAGAGAAGGGAGAGAGTATTTGCTTCACTTCTTCGCTCACTTTTCTTTCTCTTTCTATCCAGGTAAAAGTAGTACCAAGTGGTGATGTATATTCGCATATCAAAGATCAATTTTTTGGGAGAGTAAGTACAAAATGTATTTGCTTATTCTCTTACAGTATCTGCGATTTTTAGAACACCAAAAATATCAAATGAAAGTGATAAACAGTTTTAATATTTTGGCTTACTAAATCAGTCAATTTAATAAGTAGGAGTTATGTACATAAAAAAACTTATCGCGTACAAAATGACGTATATTGGATATAAATGCGTCAATCCAGACAAAGTATAATTTGAGAGGACTACCTTGACGCATTACGAAACACATTATTTGTTTTTCCTAATCGATTTCTTATAGGTCAATACAGCTAATCATATGATGTAAACTTAGATTGTACGAATCTGAATTGATAGAATGCAACCAGGCAGTTTTGAATTTCTCATTCAAAGTTTACTCTAAAACTTACAAAAATTACTATTTACTCCGAAAGCGAACAACTTCTATGGCGACGTGAACAAATACAGCATGAAATATGATTCATTACACACTCCATTTTTCTTGTGTTTACTAAAAACTTGGTTTATTAAAAAACATCTAATAAACTGATAGTAAAGTTTAAATAATAATAATTATTAAGTCTGTAACGTCCACATTTTCAAGGAAATTTGCGGAGGAAGGAAACTATATTTTACTAAAGTCTTAAAACTTTGACCTCGTTGACGCGACCTTGTAATGTTGACCTATTTTGTTCAACTTTGTATGTCGTCTCTTTTACACCAAGAAACAGAAAATCCACAATGTTGCAACATTTCAAAAATTGAAATAAGAACAGCCAGATGTATATATATGATATATATATTATCTAATATATATATTAGGGCTGTTATTATTTATAAACAAAAAATGCAGGCTCGTATTTATAATTAATCAATAAAAAATGTTATTGATGCAAAAATCGTCAATCAACTATAGGATAATAAAACCATTCTGTTGTATTTCCGCTCAGCCGACATAAATCTGATAAAGTATTTGATTCTAAGTATAATGCTGAAAATAAAAATAAAAGTATTATTTTAGATAAAATTAAGTATTGCCTTTTTCTACTGGTCTTACATGGCAGTTTTTCCACTCAAGTCTTTTGCCTCAATTTATGATTCTGGAATCTTATGCTATTCAATTTGACTATTATAATGCAACAGCTTATGTAATTCCTTGATTAGGTTTTTTTGTTTAACGTAACCCAACATCCCCATAATTTTCAAACCAATTTCTATTGCTGAATGTCAAAAATAATGTGGCCATGTATCCTGACTGCAAAAATGTTTTTGTTATTTATACCTCAATGTGTGTTTGTCTATGACAGTAAAATATCCAAACAAGTTAACCCATAAACTTCGGTAATATACTATATTTTACATATGAGAAACTGATTATCGCTATTGTAATATTAGGAAAATACGTTATCCTAAGAAAAAAAAATCATTACTAAAAATGGTTGAGTCAGAAATTAAGAAAAAGATCTTGTTAAGCGATATGGTTTTTATTTTTATAGGTACGATTCTTATCTATATATAATGATATACATAAAAACTATTGGTACTAATGCAAAAATCCTAAACTTTTTTATTTTGACCTTTATTTAATTTGGCCCATCGTTATAAAGGACCTTATGAAAATATTGTAAAAAGTAAATCTTTCTTGCATTGAAAGTGATAGTCAAATCCTTAAGAATAGATTGGTCGTCATTACCTTAGAGCAACTCTGTTTTGCCAATTAAACACTAACTATTTGACTTACTTTAGTCAAATCAAGCTTTTGAAACAGAACGTATGAGGTTTACGGGTTATCTATGAGAAATTAAATTATTATTTAATAATATTTGTTGTGAATATCTTTCGAGGGATCTAGATTGGGATATTCATCCACCGCTATCGATGAATATATCAGTGGCAATGTTTTTTAGTCTATAATTAGGTCATCGGTTTTTTTTGATGATTCGTAGGTAATACCAAAATTTCGAATATATATTGTTATTCTGAGCTCTTTAAATGTATATACACAAATAAAATCATTCTGCTATCAACTATGGAGGCTTGGATCATACACTCTTTATTGTCGTGGAGGTGAAACCATCCAATAGTTTAGGCTGTTTTTTTCTTTTTTTGTACACGCGTACAACAAGTTTATTCATTTTAAAGAAACACACAACAAATCATTCAACAATCCATATATCAACAAACAAATCCAAAACAGATTCTACTGACCTGAGGTCAACATTTGTTGGTAAGGAAATATCAGCAGATAATCCCTCCAAAATGTCCTTGACAAATAATTGAAAATTTTCTGGGAGGGTTGTTCGTGTACTTCGGAATTTGTATAAGATATTCTGTATCTTTGCTTCAATGAAATTAACTTTTTCTTGAAAGGTCCCACATAAATATAACTAAAATCTTTTACCCTTAAAACAATTCCAAACTTTAAAAACAATTCCTCAATCAGAACAATCCAAATGCTCTTTAATTCTGGGCACTCTATTAGAAAATGTATCGAAGTTTTCCATTGAACCTTTGCAAAAAAAACACACTCTCTCTACCTCAGTTCCCCCAAAAATGCTTCCCAACGAAAGAGTATTTGTTATAACGCGATATTTAAACCAAAATAATGTAAATCAAAGTATTTATTTTTAGGCACTTCAGAGCATCTTTCCATGAATATTAAGACCTAATCTATCTATTTCCTTTCAATTTGTTTGATCATTTTCTTTTACCAACAGTTCTCGTATGTTGGAATTTTTATATTTTTAAAATAATTAAAAAACAGTCCCTTTAGTTTTTATTCCCCCACGTCACAACGTGTCTGACTTCGTCAGAGATTAGGGCTGCAAGTAATGTTGATAAGGACCAAAGAGTGTCGAAATTTCTACAAAGAGACAAGATAAGGATTTAAGAGTCATTGTACGCACATAATAATGTAACAAAAGGTCATTAATAAATATTTTTATGGGACTTATGACAAACTCACTAAATATATATGTGAGTCATTTGTAAATGCACAAAGCAATTTGCTTTTATGCGATTAAATGTTTGGTTGAAATATTGATGTACTTGTACAAACAAAATTTCGTTTCAATTTTCTTTCTTTCTCATCGTTTTATCCGCACTTCCACATATTTATGGTCAGTGACAATGAATTAATTAAATAAGTAATAAATAACAATAATTGGTAATATAGTAGAATTAAAGGATTCATGAATGCTAATTGTCGAGGAGAAAGGACACAAAGTATAAGTAAGGATTATTTTCTTAAAATAGATGTTTGTACCTCAACAGTCAGGAGTGAAGATTTGCCTCATTGTAAATAATGCTAACTGTTTTTTTTTAAATTATGCCGCTTCTTTTTGTTGAAGGTTGCTTGTATCTGGAGAATCATGTGAAGCAAAACAATTGAAAAGAGCTGCTTATCGTTACCAATGCCATCATACCATATTACACATTATTCATATCCCAATCTAATATAGGACTTATATTTTTGGGGATGTGAAACTGTATGATTCTCACGTTGTTATTATTCTTGGCATCATCTATGTATGTACAAAAGCCACTCAGCCCTCCACTAATCCACACTATTATCTTATTCTCCTACACAGCTTAATTTATAGTTAGTGCATCAACTATATACCTAAAAAAGGAGGCTCACATGCAAATATTTACGAAATTCTTGCCTTTAACAAAAAGAATGCCTCTCATATTTCAAGCACGGCTTGCTAAATGCATACACCAAAATCATAAATATAAAACAGAACGGTGCAACAAATATCTGAAATGCTATCAAGCAGTCCTGGGAGGGAACAAATGTCTCTCTCCTCTCGATTGATTTATAAGCGGAATGTGTTTAGCATGTTATTTATTTATTTTTAAATTTTAAGATACAATATTTATGATGAGGAAAAAGGACTTTGGTCTCGAACCCAATTGTTGAAAGAAAATCAGTGTATACAATACAACAGGAGTTTATATATACATATATATGTATATATATTTACCTATATATATACATAAATATATATATATATAATCTATCAGGAAACGACCGGGTACCCGGCACGGCCCGGTGTCCTGGTTTTTTTAGACACCGGGCCGGGGCTTATATATTTCCTTTCATTTGTCATTCGTCACTTCAGAATCACTTCGTCACTTCGAAGGAACGAAAATATATAATAAGTCCCTGCTTGTTTTGGCCCGGCCCGGCTTGAAAATTTAGGTCCCGGCCCAGCCCGGGTCCCGGAAAAAAGGTGTACCGGTCGTTTCCTGTTTCTTATATATATGTATGTATGTACAGGGTGGCTAGGCAAAAATGTCCGGTTGATAAGTTTGTTTCTTGTGCGCAGAGCGTACGTAAAAATTCAAAACAAGTAAATCAGCTACGCTTTTGAAACAAATAGCTACAATTTATAACTATAAAAAATATCTCTCAGACCAGAAATGAGTGTTCAGCAAGCGAAAAGATAACGGATTCACGATTTGCTTGACGCGCAAATAAATCAAGTCGATATTGCCCGGATCATTGGCGTTGATATACGTACTGTCCGTCGTATCCAGCAAGCCAAAAATTATGGTAAAGGCTTCAACAGAGCTCCTGGATCTGGTGGCCATAACAAAAAGCGGACAGACGACTTTCTCAATGAAGTTAAGGCCAAAGTTGAATCGGACCCCACCATCAGCCTAAACCGTCTCTCAAAAGAGTTCAACGTGTCCAGGCGCACAATCCAGCTGGCTGCCAAGGAAGATTTGGGCTTGCAATAATTCGTTCGGACCCACAGACAGCTATTGACAGCAGCAGCGATGGAGAACAGGCTCTATAGGTGAAAGATCATCCTAAATTGGTTGAAAAAGAAGCCGTGTCTCATCAAAATATTTTCAGACGAAAAGATCTTCACGGTGGACCAAGTTTAGAATCGCAGAAATGATCGATGGCTTGCTAAGCAACGTGAGGATGTCCAAGGAGTCTTCAGGACCAAGAATCCCCAGCAAGTGATGGTCCTTGGTGTATTCAGGTCCGACGGAAAGAAGATGCCTCCATTCTTCTTTCGGCCGGACGAGAAGATCGTCACCGAGGCCTACTACAAAGTCCTGAGGTATACTGTTCTGCCATGGTTAAAAAAAACTACCCCACCGGAAACTATGTGTGGCAGCAGGATGGTGCACCATCTCATATGGCGGCTAAGAACCAAAAGTTCTGCAAGGACAATATGGCCCATTTCTGGCCGAAGAACTTCTGGCCACCGTCGTCCCCGGATCTAAATCCGCTGGATTTTTTCTGATGGGGCGCAATTGAGAGCAATACCAACCGGACCCCTCACCTCAATCTTGACTCTCTGAAGGTCACCATCATCAAGGAGTGGGACAACTACCCTGAGAAGCACATTATAAATGCCTGCAAACGCTTCCGGCCCCGCCTCGAAGCCGTCGTTAAGGCCAATGGAGGCCATATTGAATAATTTAGATCCTTTTATATACTACTTAAAGCCAAATAAATTTTAGTTCCATATAAGCAACCAATTAAAAGTTAATTAAGTTCACAAAATCAAAATATCAAACCGGACATTTTTGCCTAGCCACTCTGTATTTATGTACAGGGTCTTGCAGGTAAATCCGCACAAAGTTCAACTTCGTCCAGATCCATAAGGAGTGCAAGTAGAGCTTAGATATTGCACATGAGGGAGGTTTCGTGAATGTACTGTCGAATTGCGCCCGAACACAAAACAAATATTCTGATACGGAGATGGAGAAGACCCGGACGGACACGGTCATCGAGTTGCTGTGCGCAGGCAGGGCACCGTCCTGCAGTCATCATCAAGTTGCTCCAGTACCCCAGGAGGACGGTCTACGACATCACCAAGAAGTGGGAGGAGTCAGGGATGTCCAAGAGGAAGGAGCACAAGCCCAGGATTGACTGGATCTACACGCCCACATTTGTGGCTGGACTCAAGAGGTCCATCAAGGCCAATCCAGGAACGCCTATGTCCATCCTCGCCAGGAAGCGTGGGGTCCACTTGTCGTCGTCCCCTGGATGGACTTTGTGGCCTCTGGGACCCCGTACACATTCCAGCAGGACTCGGCGCCCGCCCACAAGGCCAAACTTGTGCAGTCCTGGCTAAAAAAGAATGTGCCCAACTCCTGGGACTTCAACACCTGGCCCCCAACAGCCCCGACTTGAACCCATGCGACTACTACTGGTAGGGAAGTTGAAGAGGGAGGTGTGCTCCACACACCACAGCAATGTGGCGTCCCTGAAGGCCTCCATCAAGTCGGAGATGAACAAGCTGGATCCTGCAGAGGTCTCCACGGCCTGTGAGAAGTTCAGGCGTCGTTTGGAGGACATCCTAGAGGCTGAGGGCGGCCATATTGAATAGTACTCTTGTATTATGTCTAATAAACAACTTTCTTATACAAAATATGTATCACTTTTGTTCCCATTTTGGATCTGGAGTATATTAAACTTTCTGCGGATTTACCTGCAAGACCCTGTATATAATCAAAAATATATTCACATAAATCAATGTCCTTTTTTACATTTAACTACATTTTAAGAAAATAACATAACACAGAAAAACTTGAATTTTGACTTTTTTAAAGAAACGTATTTAGTTTCAAATGCTCCCCCCAAAAATTAAAGATATGAAACGGATTTTTAATAAACTTTGACTGTTTGTATGTTCTTATTTGATACATAAATTATATTTTAATATGTTTATCTTTCTATTATTAGCCTATCAGCTTTAATTATAATTATATCATCATTATATATATTAAGATGCATTTTCTTCACTTCATCAAACATCCAAGATGAGCCCATTAGCACAAAAACCATCTTGAGAATAATAATAATACATTTGTTGGCATTAAAGGTTTATTGATAAATAATTGATATGTGCCGAGATGCATACATCCATCAAAAAGATAATTCTATGCATTAAAACACCTTGCATATAAATATTTATTAGCTTTATTATTATTTAATAACGACAACTTGTGATTTCATTGTCTTATGGGAGTCCTTTCTTTATCTCTTTAATGCTTCTCTTAATATATTTAAAAATGGCAATGTTAATATTATGAAAGAACCTTTCAAGATTTGTTAATTAACTTTATTTTAAATAAATTATATAGTTTTAGGATATTAGCTACTAATACAATTTTCAATTTTTGTACTACGTTAGATATTTCTTTTGTAATGAATATCAATTAAAAACTACTAAAATGTTAGCATTCTATTCTATATAATTTGTTATGTATTCAATTAATTATAGGGCAAAGGTATATTATTAGTTTATTTGTTGATACAGTCTGGCAATTACAAAATAAATAAATTATAGGCCACAAACTTAAACCCCTTCCTTCTCAAATTAAAACATATTGTCGCGGAAGGCTTGGGTCAAGGAATTGACTACTCCAAAAAAGAACTCCTCCCACTGACAATCGAAATATAAGACAACTTACATTGGATCATTGATATGCGTTTAGACCATAGAGATATAAAGATATAGAGAGCTGATTGGATCCTTCAGAGAAATACGTCATTGTGACCGTAAAAAACTTTTAAAAAGATATACAGTAAACCCTCGATATAACGAACTATATGGGGGGGGGGAGGGCAGGGTCGTTATATCCGAAAGTTCGTTAAATACGAAGTTCGTTAAAGGGGGGCTCTGGAGTGTAAGGTATATCCTGCAGGAGTGACGACGAACTGCCGCTGGACACATTTGGCAGATTAGTGGAGGAAGTCGAAGTCACAGACACACTGCTGGTCCCAGACTCTGTCCTAGACCTCTTCTCGGCTGGGGAGGGACCAGCCTTGAAAAAGTCCGAGATCTTCGCCTGCGTCTTCCTCTGCTGCACCTCACGCATGAGTTCAAACCGCATGATACGCAGCAGCTCATAATTCGGGTTCGGTAGCCTTAAATATAACGAACTTAGGTTCGTTATATTCGGGGCTTGTTCGATCATGAAGGTTCGGTAGCCTCAAATATAACGAACTTAGGTTCGTTATAACTGAGGCTTGTTCGGTCATGAACACAAAAGGTTCGGTAGCCTCAGATATAATAAACTTAAGTTCGTTATATGAGGCTTGTTCGGCCAGCTCCAGGAGGTTCGTTGTATCCGAAGTTCGTTATACAGAGGGGTGTTATATCGAAGGTTTATTGTAGAAAGTTTATTCTCTTCATCATTCATAGATTCTATCTCTAAGATCAGCTTACGATGACGTCGTATAAATGACTTTGTTTATTTTGCACACACAGAAACATTAGAACGCTGTTTCTCTGCCATTGAAGGGAATAAGCTCTCTATGTCTTTATATCTCTATGGTTTAGACTGGAGGTTTAAAATACATTCAGTATATAATTTAAATAATTATTTAAAAAAATTTGATATGTATGCTGATGATGTCACGCTAATGCTCGAAGCCAATTCCCAAGAGCAACTATTGAGACGGATTGAAGTAGTTCTGAATCATTTCAGAGTATTTGAAAAAAGATATGGGCTGATGATAAACATTAAAAAAACTTCAATTCTTCCTATTGGAAAATGGAACCCTGGTAATGACCTTAAAGTTTCAGGTTGCTCAATAAGGGGAAGCTTGGAGATCTTAGGAATTTCTTGGATACCACTATTTAACAACGGTAGATTCTCCTTTCCCTTGAAGAGAGCTGCTATAAGGCATCAATTGCCCGGACCCTGGCATTTAAGGATGTCCTTTGGATATGACACAGGAGAAGAAGCTGACCAAATATGCAACAAGTACTTGGAAGAATTAGACCTTCCAAGAACTTGGAAATCACGCATAATGTGCTCTGTGTCAAAGGTTTGGGACGGAAATAAATTTACAGCGCAGCTCCAGGTTTCTTCTGGTTGTATATTTTATAATACACCTTGTAAAACTGTGGACTATTGTATAATAGTACTGTCCATGCTTTTGCCAAGTGCCCAGTTCTTGACATCTTGAGGGAGTTTGTCACTCTAAACGTCAAAGGGGTCACAAATAAAATCGTGCCTGCTCTACTTCTATTTGGGCTAAACTCAAATCCCAGAAGTGCCTCAAAGTGCCAAGTGCCTTTGGAGATTTCTCTATCAAGTTGCAGAAGCTATATTGCACAGAGGTTAACACTCTATGAGCATGTTTGCTCCGAGGACTTGAGGGCCATTTTTATTGCAACGGCAGCTCGATACTCGAGTTTATCTATAAAGATACCAAAAGTGGGCTCGTCGTCATGGAATTTTGCGGGAGATTTAGTGCGGTTTTATCCTTCTTGTTGTCAGAACCATTTACGGTTTTTAAAACATTTAATTAAGGTTAACCAGAGGTTTAAATATTACAAAAATTAGTAGGCCATATCTCCTTCACTGTTAACACGAGTTGTATTTTTCTTGAGATTCCCTGTGTAGTGATAATAATGCCTTCTCATGTTTTCCCAATCTTCAATCTTGCCGCCGTGGATATCCTGAGTTACTTAGTGGAGATCTCTTCGATCTTTGGGTTCGAGAGAAACCGAAACTGAGTGGCAATCTTCACCTTTGTCATCACCGACACCATGAGGAAGATATGAAAGTTTCCAAGGATCTGGGTCGGAAGGAGCCGAATGCTTTTGTACTTTTTTTTTTTTTTGCTGTTCTTAGATATTTTAAATATTGATAAACCTTTTTAGTAGGTGCCTACAATCGTTGTGAAGTATTTGTATTATTATTTTGTATTATTTTAGAAATTTGTTAGTAGATTTAGCTTTAGTTTAGGGTTTTAATTTTAAACTATAAGGTTTATTTATATATAATGCTATATGTAACTACCCTAAACGAATAAAGTCTCTTAAAAAAAAATGAATTGAAATATTTCGGTACATAAGTTTGTAAAATAAGAGGCTTATAAGTCTTAATTTCAATTGGCGAGGAGCAAATTTCACCTTGGTGAGTGCAACACATATCAATGCTAAACAATACAAAATATTATAAATTTGTTAAAAATATCTTGTTATTCTTAAGGTTCGTAAAGTACTCGAATGCATTATTTGAGATTTGCATTATATAGCAGAACATTATTCACGCTAAGCATGGGATTTCTAGGTCTGATGGAATTGATTACATTATAAATGTAACAAAGAAACAAAATGATAATAAAAAGGATATAGCTATATACGGTTCTAAGAAAGCCCTCTCAATATATCTTATTGAATGAAATATTAATAATAATATTATAATTAAATGTACCTTATCTTAAGCTTCTAAATACAATGTACTATAATTATTTCTCCTTTTTTATTATTAAAAGACATATACAAACTCCCTAAAACAAACAAAATAAGTAAACAAATGTATCTATCAAATAAAAACCAATACACACACATATTCACGTAATCGAGTCGTTTGCTTAGTGCATTTCTTTACAGGATTCTTACACTGTTATCAAGTATCTCTTTCTCTCTCTCCATGTGTGTGGATCTATCTTTTCTTTCAAAAAGCACATACACACACACGAAGAGCAAATATTGTTTTAAAGTACTAAGAAAAAGGGATGTAGGCACATAAGCACTTACATCAGTAAGTAAACAAAGGTTGTTACAAACTTTTAACACATTTATAAATAAATGAATATTTGTAAGTATGAGACTTTCATATACTGAAAGGAATTTATTTTAAAATATATGTACATTAAAAATACATCCTTTGTATTTATTAGATTTATATACGAAGACATATAATATATGTATTTTATGGATGGTCTGCCTGGCACACAACTAATCTGATGTCTTCGCAAGCATCCTCTGTTGTGAAATAAACCATCGAATTCAAAAACCCATCCTGAGATATTCTCATGACTATGTAGAGATAGATAAAAGGCTCTGCTTCCTGTAACGTGATTGGTTGATAGATAGAAGGAGGGGGGGGGGGGATAAAAAGAAGTTGGCAGTTTAAATAAAGTGTTATTTCACTCGCGGGCTTTTGAGGAGTGAGCATCCATTTATGTGAGAAGAATACAAATTGTCTCTTCTTTCTGGGCCTTATCCCTCTCATTTACGAGTCCTTACGACTCCTCTTAATCCACATATTAATATAAATTGAATAAGGCTCACACTCAAGGAAAAATAATGTTTATTTTGTTTTATCTACCGAAATATAGATCAATATTTCAATTGGACGTGGAAAACTAAAAAAAGTGGTATCATATAAAGGCTTTTATTGGTTAGTTAATGGGAAATACAATTTTATTGTCTATATTCATGATATATTATATACAATCTAAATATTATTTATATACATTTTTATGCTTTTACTACATTCAATAAGAAAAAAATTGACAAATTTCTAATCATTATTATATTTTGCGGTGAAGAGTTCAAAATTAAAATAATATTTCGGATATATGAAATCCAATCTTGTAGTTAGTACTTTCTGTATAATGGATACAATAGGCTGCTAAATTATATCAACAAACATTTAGTTGCAAATTAAGTATTTATAATCAAAAATAAAAATAGATAAATTTAGTTGTAAGAAAAAAAAAATGCTCGTATTTTGGGGTTGCAACAAACTGCTTAAAGATGTTACTGCAATACTGATTAATATATATATGAATAATTCATATATTATATATATATATATAATTTTGATAATGTTTAGTAGGTCCAATTTTAACTCGAGGATGATCTTCTAATTCAGAAAATAATTTTTACTAATAATGTTTAATTCGGATACAGTCTAAAAGCACATATTGAATATATTTTGTCTTATATAATGAAACTAATGCTAAATAAAATGTAAAAAGAAAGGCAAATCACTTAAGGAGCGCCTTAGCTCAGTGCGAAAAGGTGTGTTACATTCTCCATGCTGGGGTCGCAGGCTCGCCCCGAGATTGGGACGGTCTAAATTGATCAGCTTATTGAAAGGATAATAGGTTCAAATGAATGATTTTGATGATATACTGCTTATTCATATGTTAATAGATGTAAGTCAGGCGAGTTAAATAGGAAAAAAGAAGATATGAATATATAAAAACATATTTACCTCCGCCGAAGGAGGTATTGTTTTCACTGGCGTTTGTTGGTTTGTCAGCAGGATAACTCAAAAAGTACTGAACGGATTTGGATGAAATTTTGTGGAGTTGTTGTAAATGCCAAACCAGAAGTGATAAATTTTGGATCTCTGAGTGCAGAATAAGGCACCAATAGCTAAATACTAAAAATTTTTTCAAGGTAGCCTACTCTGCCAAAGATGTCGTGTGATGGGCAAGTTCTTCCTCGGAATGCTAGCCCTTTTAAACCTAGTCGTGAAAAATTCCGTAATAAGGAATTGGGCGAGGCTTGCACTAGTATAGCCTCTATTACCTCCGCCATATTGTTTTCACTGGCGTTGTGTGGTTTGTTAGTTTGGGTGTTGTTTTTCAGGAGATACTCAAAAAGTACTGACGATTTGGAAAATTTTGTGGAGTTGTGGAAGTGCCAAAGAAGGTGATTACATCTCTGACAGAATTAAGGCCCAATGAGCTAAATACTACTAACCAAGTTAGCCTACTCTGCAATAGATGTCCTGTGCTGTTAAATTGGGTGCCGGGAATGTTCCTCTCGCATTTCCGTCTAGGAACCGCCCTCTAAGGCCCCCAGTGACCGCCTGATCGGCGGAGGTTTGCACTCTCTGAGTGTATATATGCCTCTAGTTTAATATAGTTTTACTCTGTAAACAACAACCTCAGAGTATAATCAATATTTATTCTATCATAACATAAATATATTAAAGTCTTTAGAAAATAAATAGAACAAAATATATAATTTCTATATCAATTTTATAGAATACCTTCTATACTGTGAAGCTTTTAAGAATATTTATTTCCAATCTTCTTTAATGTGCTCTATAATATTTCTAATAGCCAATGCTTAGAAACGTTTTACCTTATATAAATAACTAAAATAAAATTAGCAAAATAATATACAATAATTAGAAGATTTTATCTAATAATATAAAAATATATCCCAACCACAATTTAATATTCTTTACGTTAAACATTGTTCTATCATAAGAAAATATACCACAATAAAAAAAGATAAACACGTTTTTCTAATAGGTTTCTCAGACATACAAGCGTTAGTTGGAGTTGTCTAGGTGAAGGTCCCGTATGTTTAATCTCACATGACAACACAATAAGATTTCATAAAAAAATGATTATATTCAGAATAGTCAACAACAGAATGAACATTGAGGTTTAAATCCAGTGATGCCACATTTTTTCATAGTTCATGTATTTAAAATAATGACAAGGCAAACAATTGAACAAAAAACCGTGCCAAAATATATATGTAAGAAGTGAATCAAATAACAAGGACTCCTTAACAAACTGCTGGGCTGTAGAGCCCACCAGTTTGTTACGTCATAGAATATAAATATTTTTTTTAATATTTTGTCTCCTCTTTAAACGGATGTTGGAATAATACGATGTTAAAATGAACAGCAGAGCCGGACAACAGTAAATATAATTTATTATACCCAACTTTATTGGAGTGCACGTATTGCCTTTATTTAGTCTTTAGATATTATGAATAACGTCACATTCAAAGCTTTTATGTACAAAACATGACACAATCAACTTTGATGATTTTTTGTCCTTGAAGACCAGTTTTTTAAAATAAAAATACCTTATTATCATAAAAAGTATCTTAATGTAATTTACAATTCATTTTAAATAATAATATTTGATGCTAAAAAGCTACATTGTATAGATGATTTATACAACTATCAAGTGAGGTTTTTTAATATTTATTTTATGTAATAGATCCAACAAGGAGAATATAAATATACACTCAGAGAGTGCAAACCTCCGCCGTCACGGGGTCCTTATGAGCCTTCCGAGGCGGATTTTTCACGACTGGGGCGGCGTAGAGGGACGGGGGAGGGTTCCCCTCGACAGAAATTCCAAGAGGAAGATGTTCCCGGCATCCGATTTTACAGCACAGCGACATCTATTGGCAGAGTAGGCTAACTTGAAATATTTATTAGTATTTAGCTCATTTTGCATCTTAATTCTGTATGAGAGATGCCAAAATTTAATCACTTGTTCCTTTTGGCATTTCCAACAACTCCCCAAAGCTACATTTGAATCCGTTCCGTACTTTTTGAGTTAACTGACAAACAACCAAACAAACCAACGCCAGTGAAAACAATACCTCCTTCGGCGGAGGTAATAAACATTAACCTGTGGAAAAGACGTTACAACAATATTTAATACAGATAGAAAAACTACTTATCAAATGAATTGACTAGTTATATGGAATAGTTTTTTTTACCAAAGCTTATTAAATGGAATTAAACTATGATGTATTAGGTACGGGCGTTTTGGGAATAAACATATGTCTAAAACACATTCAATTTTCACAAAACGTTTATCATTGTGACATAATGATTTCAACAAAATATATATGCATATGTGGAGGGATATTTGATAATTAAATGTACTTTTTCAATAAACATCTTACATAATACTCACGGACTAATTGTTTATCCGTATTCAATTAAAACTAATTACCCCTTAACTATTTTAAATAGAACAAGCTCTAATCAATGCAGAACGTTCAAATATCCCTATCTTATTTGCCCGTACATTCTTCTTCCTATAAGCATAAAAGGCGCAACATTATTTAAATGAACCCCTCTTAACATTTAAAGAATTCATTCTCTAATAATTAAGTATGTAGTTGACCACAGCCTCGGAAACGTAGTTTCTTGAGGTATTTCCAGAGGGAATTAAGCTTTGAAAAGCGCAATTTAATACTACGACACAAAGTCATATTTTTATAAATATGACAAAAGGGAAACCTGTATCATTCAATTGACTTTAGAGCCTCATTGTTTCTTGAGCTCTTTTAAATATCTCTATTATTTAACTTTTTGTTCTTCTTAACCAGTGTCTTTTTTCTTATTTTTTACAGGCTCTGGATCACGTGAGTTTTTTATCATGTCATGAGGTAAAATAGTAAAATGAACCGCTCTCCCTTCACCTCTACAATCCGGTTTCTTTATCCCCAGTGAATTACTTCTTCGTTCTTTTTTCTTTATATATCTAAACCAATATGACCAACAGAAAAAACGAGGAACACATCAACCTTCCATAAGTCCCATGTTTTACTATTAAGGAAAATAGTTGATTTAGACCAATCATCAAGAGAAGAGCATAAAGATATTCAAAAGAGAAAATGGAAGCCTCAAATGACTTTGACTTCTGGTGTGATCCGAGAATCCAAGAACGCTAAATTTTGAACAAATTAGCGCGGCTGCCTATCGAATCCGAGATGGGATTATACGGACTCCATGTGATGTAAGTAACCTTAATACATTACCTATATATATATAAATAAACACAATTATTATTCTAAGACTATCAAATATGAAAAAACCAATATTAATCTAAATAATAATTATTTTATTATTATGCTTTTATTAAATGCTGGATACATCGATTAAAATCCACGTATAATAATTGCTGTGCATGATTAACGTTACTTTGTTTATTACTAGTTTATAAGATAATAACCTGTGTTGTTCCCTAACGTGCGTGCGATTAATATATTACTTAGTTATATTACTGCGACTAACTAGAGAGAACAAAGATATTAGATATTACTTTCAAGTAATATGTAATATCCTAGTTACATATTACTTACGTGGTAAAAATATTCGCCAGGCATTTTTGATGAAAATTAATGAACTATGAATGTATCATGTGACGTCACCCAGTGGACATAAAAATGCTAACTAGGTTTGGTGAGGATTTTTACAAGTCCTGTTTGAATTGCTTTACTTATTGTTTCGGAATGCTCAAAAAAGTAATATCTAATATAAAGTAGTATATTACTTTTGAGAAATAATAACTAATATTTCAAAAAATGTTACTACGCAGTAAAAAGTAGTATATTACATACTACTTTCATAGTAATATTCGACCAACACTGATAATAACAGTATGCATAACTAAGCATGGCGTATAATCATTTGGTTCATTGGTTTCAAAGGCTAAAAAGGGGTTAGGATTCAAACTTATTGCACATGAAACCATCAAACTTAGACCATTGAGTTTTTTTGAAAGCGTCTAACGTTACGTAATCTATATACATCATAATTGCCGAATATTTATTTATAATAAAAATCCAAATGTTAAATAACTATTTAACTTTGATTTCTACAAGTAACAAATGTTTTAAAACATTATTGCTTGACTATATATATTATACCCTTTCTAATATGTTGTGTCGTTACTACTTGACCCATAAACATATTTTTGAATTCAACAAATGGCTTTTTGAAACATGCATCTAAAAATACTTATATCTAATTCATCAAAATAAATTGTCCTTATGATGTTAATTAAACTATCCATTAATTTTTTTAAATCAGTCTTACTTAATTATTCAACAGTTTCTTTTTTTAATAATGCTATCCAATACGTGTAACCGTAGTTGACAAACCTTTAATAAAATATGTTCCATGGTATTGAAGGCCCTGAAGATGATTGCATATCTTATTTAGTTAACATGTAAAGAACACAACATCTAAAAAGTGAAAATATAGAATTTAAAAAAATGTAGGCTATAAGTAAGATTGTGGACTTTGAGGTATGAACGTCTTGCGTCTTCTCTCATGGGGTTGGATCTATGGCATTTTAGAATCCATTGAATCTACGAAGGCAAAATCACCATTACTATTAATTAATTAGAGCAAAACATCTCACATTTGTATATATCATCAAAATAAAAATATATTCTCAATGGTCCAAATGAAGTTCCCTACTAAATAATTGTTCTTGTTTGGTGATATTTATAATAATGATATATATGAGTTTGTTCATTTTATGGACCTAGACTAATTGAGTAGCATCTACCGACCTATATATTAAATGAATGCACAAGGGACTGAATCAGAGAAGGGAAGATCAATGTCCGGGTCAGCAGCTGATGAAACATAGATGAAAAGGATGGAAGTGTTATTATTATTATTATCTTTTGAGTTCTCAAAGTTCAAAATCCAAATCTTAAGGAATAGTAAAAAGGATGCATGATAAAAGAATTACCCATTGACGTCATACAAAAAGAGATTAATGTTGTATGACACATAAACAGGCTTATGATATATGTATTTTCACCAAGTCATCTTAATCATTGAAGAGCCGTGGACAATATTCTTTTTTCTATGTTGAGTATCCAATCATAAAATAGATTGGTGGTAGGGTCGATGATATAAGTAATAAAATGTATTAAATTATTGTCACAACTAGAGAGTATGTTATTAAAAATATGTGATTATTTATAGTGATGCGGGTATAACAACTTCTTAATACCTCAATCATTTTCCCCCCTTGCAAGCATAATCAAAGGATTAATTGATCAAAGGGATTTTTTTAGTTGCCTTGCAATCCTACAATTTATAATGCAAGCATTTGACATGAAAAGAATATAATTATGAACCACTTATTATTTTCATACAGCTAACAACTGTTGGTCAATACAATTGCAGATTCATATTTATTCAATACACAATAAACATGTTCTTTATTCGCACAACCTAATCTCACATACGTATTATTGTATACGACACATGCAAAAAAAACCTAAAGTCACTCATGTGATCTAAGTCAAAAGTTGTTTTCAAAAGAGTACAAAACAATAAAGATCTATATACTATGATGTAGCATGTTTTCTTTCTCTCGACAAGTCACATGTCTATACAATAAAGAACCACTCTTGAGTGTCAGGCGGCTTCATTCAAAACGTGTCTACCTCTAAGGGTCTAATTCATGTGACTAGACACATAAATGATTTGATTACTATAATGATATTTTGACTCGTTGAAGATAAGAACACGGAATGTTCCGGTCATCAGAATTATATATTGGATGCTTTTAAAAACCCTATTCGAAAGCGTGTTGAACTATCAATGTAAAAACAATATAAATAACTATTAAGCAGGCCATTGCCATATATCTTTAGCCAACCTTCTTTCTAATTATTCAAAAAATACCATTACCATTTATATCAACTTTTAATATTATTAAGCCAGTTCCCTAATGAATTACTAATGAATAATTTATCCCTTTTTATATTCCTTAAGACATGATATAAGGACTTTGACTATTAACATATTATTCCTTCCTTCTACTCTCTGTTTCTTCGCCTTCATATATTTTTGTCTTAAAAACCGCTCATTAGCCTATAGGCATTGCTCTTCCTGTTTTTTTAATATTCAGTTTATTGTGTGTACAGTTATAACATAGGTCCATGAGTAAATTCCAAAATACTATTAAAATTATTATTGCCCAACATTTAAGAAAACCATCATCTAGTTATGGGAACTAGATCTTTTTTATAACTAAGAGTATTATAATATATATGACTAAGTTATTCAATGAATTGGAAGAAAATAATGAGTTTTTGACTATAATTATAATTTAATCCCCATTTGATAACGATGGTTATTTTAAACAGTAATTTTACATGATAATATACAAATATAAAGAAAAAAAGTATTGACAGGCAAGTTATACAAAACTATATTTTGCAAGATAAACAGTTTGATATACTTTTCATTTTATGATATGCCAGTGTGCTATAAATACTCTAATCTAATAGTATATTTTAATTGAAGATTTTTATTTACTAATAAAAATATTTTTTAAACCAAAACTATCCTTAAATATAATGACACATATTATTATAGATAACATATATTTAAGCGTTTGTGAAACGGGCAAATACTCATATATGGATTAATGTAAAATTATGTACCTATAAAGGCAAATAATTCAAGACATAAAGCAAATTGACGAGACAACTTAGAAGCATTTTGCTAACAATAATATCAAATACAACACAAAACTATTTAATGGTTTGAAAGTAAACAACTTGTGGGATATAAAATAAGTTCCTTTGCTGACTCATTCACATAATATCCCATACTGACCTCATATAACTAAAAGGGGTCTAATATCTAGGTATTTGAAAGTTACAAATTTATAGAACTTGCTCATGTTTTCATTTTTTCAATAATATTTAAGAACTATATGAATAGTTATAACTTTAATGCGAGTTTCTTTTCAAACCAATTTAAATGTATTTTTACATTTTTTATATCCTAATACTATCAATATTTTCTTATTTTTTTAAGTAAGAGCTTGTCCATAATATATATATATATATATCAAGCCTTCCTTGGAGTAAAGTTGAAGATTTACGATTATGACAAGTTTCGACAATTTATCAAAAATAATAATATTTTGTATGTATTCAGGAGTAGTAGTAACTATTTATTATATTCCAAATAATATCCATTCTTCAAATATTACAAATAATCATTGTTATTTATACATTGAATTTCATCTAAAGTCAAAAGAAAAAAGCCTGATAAAATTGAATTATTCTTTTTTGGGAACTTTGTTTGCAAGGAGTTGATACAGTAACGAAAATATTCATAAATATTGATTTTAGTCTAAACAATGTAGCCAAAAATCAAATAGTTCAGTAACGTGCATCTTTAAATAATTAATTATTTAACATAAAAACAGGCAATTCATATATATATTTATTGTTGAGGATTTAAAATCTGATAAAGTTAAATTTGGCCTTATTTTATCTTTTGAATTGATTAAAATATTCACTTAATACTTGGATAATAAAATAATAGCTTTGAAGAACATCATTTTATTTTAATGTTTATTACCTCCGCCGACAGAGGTATTGTTTTCACTGGCGTTAGTTTGTTGGTTGGTTGGTTGTTTGTCAGCAGAATAACTCAAAAAGTGCGGAACGGATTCGGATGAAACTTTGTGGAGTTGTTGGAAATGCCAAAAGGAACAAGTGATTAAATTTGGCATCTCTGAGTGCTTCTTTAGATTCAAAATGAGCTAAATACTAATAAAAATTTCAAGTTAGCCTGCTCTGCCAATAGATGTCGCAGTGCTGTGCTCGTCCTCGTTGATGACATTAGTTTCTTTTTCTTTCCATGTACATCTAGAGTGTAAACAATAAAGGAGCAGTATGTAGAGTTAAAGGGACAGTGCGTAGAGGGCTGGAAATGGCAAAAAGACCAAGGGATTCATTTTGTGGAGATCGGCGGAGGTTGCACTCTCTGAGTCCTCTAGTTGTGGTTGCAATTTTAAAATATATATTATAATTATGATGTATTCATAAAAAATAAGAAGCAAAGGAAACTTGATTATGTGAAATAAAAAAACGACCAAAACAAAAAAAATCAATGAGAATATAAATTGGCAATATTTTTGTTTATGTATAATATAATTAGACACAAAAGCTAAATAATATATAAACGAATCTGTTTCAATATTTCATTATTACTATTACTGGTAATAAATAATATTAATAAATGGTTTTCTTTATTTTTTGTTTGTTGGTTTGTACAAAAGGCACTTTCTCTATTGTTTCTTCACTTTTTCATCTTTTGACTTCCTTTCACAGAAAGTAAAAACCTTTTTTACCTTCACTTAATTAAAGGAAGCTCAATATAAGCTTCAGACAATGCGTGCTTTGACCTATTGTTTAAGAAGTATCCAGGGTTTTGTTTGAAAGTTTTAATTAGAGTACATATTAAGAAAAAAAAAAAAGAAAAAACACGTTGTGATTATACATTTTACGACAGCATACAGCCTTATTGAAATATACATTTATATATACATATATACCTATGTATATCATATATAGTAAAGTTATATATATATATATAGGATAAATATATATATCTATAAAAATAAATATATTATATATACCTATATATATTTATATAAATGTATATTATTATATATATATATATATATTTATATCCATGTATATATATATATATACATTTAAATAAATATATATATATAATATATTATTTTTTATCATATATATATTTATACCTATATATATATTATCTATATATAAATATATATACATTATATAAATATATATAGGTATATATATATTATTTTATACATATATATATTTATACCTATATATATATATATATATATTTATATATATATATATATATATTTATATGTATAAATATATATATATAGAGAGAGAGAGAGAGTACCAGTAAAATTAAGAATTTAGTTTAATTGTCTCTGGCTACCCTGGGCGAGCTTAAGTGATTTTTTACGTTAATACTTTCTGTTGTACCAGCCATGTAGAGCGGTTGTTAGAAAACATTGTTTTCACTCACTTTTCACCATGAGTCATGAGAAGAAGAATCGTGAGAGAGTCGCAGATCTCCTTAAGGCCAAAGTAGCTAAAAAGAGATCTTAGAGATTGTTGGCTACTCTCTGGCTACAGTTTACAATGTTTCAAAGGCTCTAAAGGATGGAAAAGGTACTGGCAGGACTCCAGGCAGTGGAGGAGCAAATAAGAAGAGAACTGAGGACTTTCTGGGAAAGGTCAAGGAGGCGGTGAAGGAGGATCCCACAAAGTCAATTCGGAGACTGGCTCGGACCATGAATGTAGGTACTTCTACCATGGTAAGGGCTTTGAAAGATGACCTGAGCCTAAAATCTTATGTCAGGAGGCCCAGGCATCTTATAAACGAGCAATGAAGGTCAAGAGGCTCGAAAGGTGCACCAAAATTCGTTCAACCTTTCACAAGAAGAAGTCCACTGTGACAATTTTCTCAGACAAGAAGAATTTTATAGTGGACCAGGTCTACAATCGGACAAACGATCGATATCTTGCGGAGTCAGTAGATGAGGTCAAGGGAGTCTACAGAACCACACCCCCAGCCCATGTGATGGGTCTAGGAGTCGTGGCATCTGACGAAAAAACCATGCATCCGTACTATTTTCGGGCCGGAGAGAAAATTGACCGCCATGTCTACGTGAAAGTCCTGAGATACCATGTTTTGTCCTGGTTGAAGGCAAATTACCCTAGTGGCCACTATGTATGGACTCAGGATAGAGCTCCCTCCCACACATCAAAGTTGGCCCAGACTTCTGCTCAAGGAATTTTGCTGATTTCTGGCCAGCAAACTACTGACCACCTCAAGTCCAGATCTCAATCCCCTCGACTTTGCTGTGTGGGTTTATGGAGAGGGATATCCAACAGCACTCCCCATCCCAATGGGGATTCTCTCAAGGCCTCCATCACTGCTGCCTGGGCCAACATGTCTACCGACTTCATTAAGAAGAGCTGTTCTGCTTTCCGCCACGTGTTGATGCAGTCATTGAAGCTAAAGGAGGCTACATTGAATAAGAAAGATTGCCAAGATCTTTCTTTTTAACTTTTGTTTCAGATGCTTCTTTATAATAAATCAAATAAAGCTTCTAGAAGTTAATCAAAATTGATTTGTGATTTTGTTAAATTTTGCTGGTACACTCTGTAGATATATAGATATATATATATATATTATATATATATATATATATTTTGAGATTTTCCTATAATAAAGATTTGGGATGAAATTTTGGACTACACCTTTTTATTTGAGCATTGTATAATCAATTAACGAGTCTCCTAAAAAATAATCACCCTTCACTTCTACAATAACTAGTGATAACGAAAATCTTGATCTCGCAAACTAACATAGAAACATGTTTTTTTTCTTTGATAGCACTGTATTTGTTTATTTTTCTACCTCCAATAGAGCGATGAATGGTTTAAGAAGATTGAATAACCAAATATCAAGAATTATTATTACTTGATAGTCTTACTTGAAAGCAATATGTGCTATTTGAGTAGTCCTTTCAAGGGATTGGACATATTTTTAAAGGATTAATTTATTCTTCCTGAATTGACGTTTCCTTCTCAAAGGCCCCTAGTGAAATTTAGATGTTGTAGCGAAATGCCAACTGTTTTTTTTGTGTGTGTTTTTTTCTCAACAACCGTATCCTTAAGAATCCCATTATTTTTCTTAGCGTTCCCACATGTTTGATTTCACGGGGATGGAGATTTACTTTAAGAAGACTACATGCAGTACACGGTAGTTTCAAGGAGCGAGGAGCTCGCTATACGCTCCTCATGCTCAGCCCAGAGGAGAAGCGTCAGGGTGTCATTGCGGCCTCCGCAGGGAATCACGCCCTTGCCCTCGCCTATCACGGTGGGGAACTCAAAAATCCCCATCACCGTCGTCATGCCTCAGGTGGCACCCATCATGAAAGTCGAAAACTGTAAAAAATTCGGCGCCAACGTCATCGCGTACGGACAAAACATCGGAGAAGCACGCATGGAGGCACTTAAAATATCCAAGGAAAAGGGCTCGTTTATGTGAATGGGTAAGCCTCTTTTTTTTTTTTCCTCAAACAATCGTGTATTTTTAACAATATAAATACTCTCACATCTTAAATAAGATTGAGATCATGGATAATAATGTGACGTAAAAACCAAAATGTTTGGATTATTATAAAGAGTAACACCGACCGATAAAACAAGGGTCAAAAATAATAAACGACATACACAAATAAACAATTCAGCAATTATAACATGCAGAGTGGTACTTATGACGAAGAATTTGTGGATTCTTAAACCCATTCAAAGTCAGTGGAGGGAATTCTCTGTTAGTATTTTTTTCAACTATTAATAGTTTTCTGTCTCTCTCTCTCTCTCTCTCTATATATATATATATATCCCCTTCTCATTGGATTGATTATATATATATATATATATATATATATATATATATATATATATATATATAAGTATGCCACCGTTTCACATCCATTTTTTAAATAATTTACATTAAGAATTGAGGACTTCATAAGAAATTAACCAGGGAGCTCTTCAAAAATATTAATTGTATTTTATAGATCAGTATTTTATATTTATTTTTTATTTACAAACTCCTCCATCCACTTCAAATTAAATATAGTATTATATTTTAATGATGTCATGGTTTTTGCCTAAGAGGTTAAATTCAAAACTATTTATGTATGATTTTATCACAACCGACTTGGCATTTTTATTCATTTACTGCTATATATTAGTTATAATTTTTTAAATTTAAATAAGTATCTATAAAGGATATATAAAATAATAGACAAAGGCTAAAAAGTATATTTTTAAATAAGGTTTTGATTTGATAGATCAGTATATCAAATCTCAAGAATTTTTTTCCGCTGATTAAAAATAAAAAGGTATATAATCCTTATTACGGGAGACCTAAGCAAGGAGATATTCTATACATAATTAACTAAATATCATTTAATAGTTGTCAATCATACAGCAAACAAAGAAGGTAATCGTTAAAGTAAAGTAGTGCATGCAAGGAAAAAGTAAAAAAAAAAATTGGCCAAAATTTTGGTTACTTTCTTTAACGTTAGATGTCACTAGTCCATGAAATTACGTCACAATCCTATTTAAAACCGGTTTAAAGGGATTAAGTATGATGATTTGAAATATATCAAATAACTACAACATTGTGCGTCTCCAAATATAAATAATAAAGGGACTTTGTTATTATTTTCAAAGAGCTCTAGCATCAAAGCGCCCCTTACGGACTAAAGAAGAACTAAAATTTTGGCCAATTCCTTTTGGGAAAAAGGAAGAATTTTATGTTATGCATGCGGTACTTTACTTTAACGCTTTAGTTTTAAGCTACTTATATGGTCCTCATAATAGATGCATCTTTTCGACTTGATGTTCTTTAAGGATAACGTATATTAATTATATACATTAATGTGCAGTCAGATGAGGCAGGGTATTATGCACTGCCAACCTTGGACCAACCTTAGTTAAAAAATATGATTTGATTGCTGATTTCTTGTTTTAGCCTTATTTATGTATTATTAAATAGTTGCGTAGAGCAAGGGTTGTCATCCCAAGTCCTACATATTTGAACTCTGTGCTTTATCAATCAACAATTGTAAAATGCACACAGAATTAGAGGCACACATTGGTTCTGCCTCAGAATATAATATATTTTATACGCCATATGCACGCACAAGGTTTGGGCGTGCGTGGTCTGTTATTTCACTGATTTTCAAAGGTATACAAGAGGCATAGTTGATCCCTGCTTCAGCTAATTGTAGCTAATTTCAATCAAAGTTAATTTTCACAGAAAAAACTTTTATGATAACAAAAAAATAAGTTCTTTTGCTCAATGACATCCTCCTAGTTCGTGTTTTATCAAATGGGAAGTTAATTATGAAAACATGACCTCAACGAATGAATAGCAACAGTATTTTAATATCGATTTTTTCTTAACGTTTACATTGAAGCACTCGTTATAACTTGACAAATGTAAGAAAGCCTGAGTAGTCGTCGAAGGGGATGAAAGAACAACAAATATTTGCCGTTTTTATATGTATATCAAGAGCAATTGAGAAGTATAAGAAGAGGCCTTTTGTGAATTTGAATATATGTAAACAATGGAGCTAATGCAATTCCAAAATATATCTTGAATTTATTATAAAACTATGTTGCTGTGCGTCATAGCTGTATGTCGGGAATTGAGATACATGATAATTTTCTCTCTGAAATAGATTGGCGGATATGAACCAAGTGCTATTATTCACCGACGTAAATAACTACAGTGTTGACAGCGACAACTTTGTTGGGTTTGCAGTTTTATTACGAACTCTACCTTGTATACATTTTAGTACTCACAATTTAACATCTTGCTTCCTACCCAATCGTAGACCTCACTGCACGTTACTGATTATAAGTCATTGATTGATGTATATTTGGAGTTGTTTCTAGAGATGCAGAAGCATATTCGTCGCGGTACAAAACATGTAAAATTACGACTATTGGCCGTAAAACCGCTCGGTGAACTTAGTTGCATAATCAATTATGTAATAATAAAAGGACTCTTCAATATTGATGGAAGTCTTCCTTCTTGATTGTATTAATCATTTATTATTTGTTATTAATTTACTATAAAACTTACCAAAATCATGCTCATACCCATTTTTGTATTTATTTTAAAGAAATAAGATCCTCCCTTATAGGTATATAACTATTACACCCAAGATATATAGGACCACAAGTGTGTTTGGCAATATGAACATACCTTGTCTAAGCAGCATATATTTTATGTCTTGTTAGGATATATAATTCATTCACAGATTTTAATAGATCTTAACACTAAATAGAAAAATATGTAAATATTTATTATATTGACTGTCTCATGACTCTTTGCATCGCTTGTTTTTTTCTTCTTCTGCACAGATATGATCATCCCAATATACTGGCTGGCCAAGGAACCCTTGGTCTAGAGGTCCTAGAGCAAGTACCAGACTTGGACGCTATTGTGGTCCCAGTTGGTGGAGGTGGACTCATTGCCGGGATTGCAAAGGCCATTAAAACCATGAAACCGGAAGTTAAGATCATTGTAAGTATAAATGCTTTTTTAATGATTAAAAGGGTGTCAAAGCATAAGAGTTCTTAACTTAAATTGTTACTATTTATATTTATAAAAAGAGAGTAGACTTTTAACACTTTATAATACGTCAAAGAAGTCCATAGAAAGAGTTAATATTTAGTTATTGGATGTTTACTTGTCTGTCTTACTTAGTGAAATATAATATGTAGATATTTATTGATCTATCGGCGCTCATATCACTTGATATTAACTTATAGTCTTATTCAGAGTTATAAAAATACATATATGAAGTAGAACGGATATAAATTAAGACAAGTCAGAGAAAAATTAGAGTTGCAAGGAACAAAATATTAATGGCTGATATGTCCGCACTTTAAAAAATAATGTTGGTGGGAGGTCGTGACCACTTTTTTTCTCTTTGACAAGTCTTCCACAAGTAGCAAGGAAGCAAAAAACTTCACTTGCTTCATCATCGATCGTATAATTCAGGGACAAATAATAATAGAAATCAAGGACTGCAAATAAACAACCAAACTTTTATTGTTCAATGGTTTCACTTAATAAATATACTCTCTTATTTCTCTATTTTCTACATGATTTAAGAAAAATAATGACAAATACCATAACAAAAGGGGCTTTATAGTATCCATGAATATCTTATTGTTTTAGTTATAATACTAAATGCTATTTGCAATTTTAAGCCATATAGAAAAAATATAATCATAAAGAGACTGTTCTTTATTGAGAATCTACTCAAAAATATAAGGTTTTTGTTATAGATTTCTATTTACATTTAATTGATATTCTTTTTTGTCATTAAAAATAACTCTCAAATAAAACCTGAGCGATGTTGAAACATCAGATCTTAAACTTGCAACCATTATTATTGATGTATAACACTATGTAACAAATTAAGGTCTTTTTTTGCCCCTGGCTGAAATTCCTAATTTGAGTCCCATTTTTTACGTAGATTCCAAAATGCCACTCACATATCGTCCGAAAAAAGGTTTGGACTTTATGGCCCTTTTTTGAAAATCGGTTTTTCATCATTTTTAATGGTTCCAGCCCAGTTATCTTCGTGCAAATAAGAATAACCACAAATTGTCAGTAGTATTTAGTTTTCTAGTATGTCAATGCATTTCATTTTGAAGATATTTTCCTTTACTGTAAAGACTGTTAACAAAGAGCAAAATTAAATAAGAGATATAGAAGTCTTGGCCAATTGAAATCATAAACCAATCTTGATATAAGTGTCGAATAAACACAGTTATGGGAACTAAGGCTTGCTTAATATACTTTTAGAACAATTATGATGTTCATCCAATACCAATTCTATTAAACTAACCAATATTTTTTATATATTTTCCTACTTCACAGCACATTTTAACAGATGTATTTAAATACATAAAAACCAAAGCCAATACGTTAAATGAAACAAAAATAAAAGTTATAGTTTACAATTTTAGCATTGGAGATGAACTAAACATATTTTACGACATAAAACTTAAAATACAAATGATATACTCGGCTCATTTAAAATACCGCACAAGAAATATTGAATAAACTTTTCTCATCTTTTAAAGCATTTTAAAATTCTAAATATTGTTCGGCGATGATTGAGGGAACAAGATGGATAATATTGGATCTCCTTAGACGCCCCATACTTCTTCTGAAGAGAGGGAATCTTCAACTCCAACGCACCATACGCAGCCGAGAGAAGGCTTAATGGTTTAATGTTTATTCATAAAACAAACGAATAAACTTTCTCGAACCAAATGGGTACAAAAATCACCAACATTTATCATTCTGTATAATTCTAATCCATTGCGAGCTGTTTATCAAATTGCGAGCTGTTTATCAAAAAGGAAATCTTAAACCCCCAAATCCTTCGTTCCGCGATGATTTCTGCTGCCGCCCGATACACCGCCTTCAGCCTCAAGATTCCATCCGACACCAATGATTCATGGATAAGTTCTGGAAACATCATCAAGTTTTACCCTTCAAAGTCGAAGAGATATTTTAAGATTTTGAAAAGAATAATGAAACATTTTAATTAATCAGCTGATGTTTTTATTGTAAACGCCTTTTTTTAGATATTTTATTATAAACTATAATGTTTATTTTATTTATATATACTTTTTATATAACATTCTAAATAATAAAGGAGATTTGGAAAAAAATCCATAGATGCATAAATGATGTTTTCATTTACCATTCGAAACATATTTTTTTTAAAAGTCCCCAAGCAAAAATATATTTATTTTAAAATTCCACTTCATATTAAAAAAGCACATTCAACAAACCAAATGTTGGTATTAATTTTATACATGTGTGTGTGTGTGTATGAATACTTGTATAATAGAACTTCAAAAGAGGGGATCCTTTCATTCAATGAAGCATAGAAAAGAGGATTTAAAAATATATTTATTTGTTGCATTAACGAAATATACGCTGCTAAATAATTAAAAAATGTAATTCAAAAGAGAATATCTAATGAAAAAATTAAAATTAGGTGCAATTATATATACTTTTGAAATATTTTATGGATTGCCAGAACTATAACCTTATTTTAGAAATATTACTGTGTACCATAAGCAAAAGCTGGGTTCGTTATCTCAAAAGGTAAACAAGATAAGTAAAAATAATAACGGCATCATTTTTATCAACCTAAAAAATCAACTCGAAAAGTTGAATGAGTTCACACAAAGTAGTATTGTTAGTGGATCAATATATATAGATATATATCATACTTGTTGACTAACGCGAAAATTTTTCGTTAGTCGTTCATTTTTCGTTCACTAAAGTTATCGTTCGTCGTTCATCGTTCGTTAGTCTTTTCGCCATCCTGAAAAAAAAATTTCCATAAAAAGAAAAATCTTTGTCTTTTTTTTGGCGCCAAAAATGACGACGAATGATAGTAATTGTTGTTTTCGTTCGTCAATTTTTTGTCGTTCATCGTTCGCGAACGATTTAATGATTATCCTCCCAATCTTAATTGTAAAAATCGCTCCTACAATCAAGAAAGAGAGAATAATGTTTTGCCATTTCCAAAAATGGATCACATAATCCCACTTTTAAGTATTTTTTATATACTCTTAGTTAGAGGGCGCTATGATCGATGTGCCCCGTGATTTTTAGACACCGGACAGGCCGGGCTTAGACCTTCAAAAACAGCCAGGAACCAGGCCGGGCCGGTTACTCGGTCGGTTTCCTGATATATGTATATATATATATTTATTAATTATATATAATTATAATTATTACCACCCAGTAAGACTGTTTTCTCTTGTTTATAGGGTGTGGAGCCTGAGCGATGCCAAGCTTTACAATGCTCTAAAACATGGCAAGCCTATTTATACCCCCACTTCAGGATCCCTGGCGGATGGTCTAACTGTTCCAAAAGTTGGAATCAACGCCCTCGTAACTGCAGGTAATGTTATTCCTCCTTTTTATTTATTAAGGACAAATGGCGTTATAATAGAGAAAACAGAGAGAATAATAAAAATATAACAAGTGAGATAAAAATTTAAAAGTTGTTAGCTTCATAACCCAATCAGTGAAAAGGAATTTTTGTCGTACTTAATGCTGGAATATAGATTGCATATATGTAGTAAGCGTTAAAGTAAAGTAGCGCGACAAGAAAATGTAAACAAAAAGATGATGGACAAACGTAGTTTATTTTTTTAACAATAGGTGCCGCTTATTCCATTTAACATTTCATTCAAATGTTAAATGGATAAGCGGCACCTATTGTTAAAAAATAAACGACGGTTTGTCCATATTTTTTTGGTTACATTTGTTATTATTTTGAAACAGCTGCTTCATCAAACACCCTCTAGCGCATATTAAAGAACTACGGTTGATCCATCTCCTTTTGAAAAAAAGAAGGTTTTGTCCTGGTAGCGTCACTTTACTTTAAACGCTTTAATATGTAGGTACATTAGAAGTGAGTATGATGTTACCAGTAAGGTTAATTTATTATTTAGAATTCATATAGTAATGGATCAATAATATTCGTGGTTGTTCATTGAGGATTGATTGCAGAAAAATATGGACTGCAGCCATGAGATTGGTCGTACTTGGAATTGAATTCAGAATATTAGCCCCTTCTCCTATAGAACTGTTTCAACAATGTTGAGCATCAATCAAGTACAATAATAATATAATTTAAAGCAAAAAAATCATTTAAACAACTCGGTGCCATGATAATCACAATCATTCATATATCTTTCAATTTATGATATTCTAGCGGGGTTAGTAATCTTGCAAACATTTTTTTCAAACGTTGTAAGCCAAGCAGTTTTATTAAGATCCTATACTTGCATTACCATTTACCAATTACCATTCTCGAAATGGATTTTTATTCCTTTAATTGTTAAAAATAGATATAGATTACTTGTGTAAAAAGTCAATGAAAAGACTGCCCATTAATAAACTTTGACTGCACATAATTCATAGTTGCCTCAAGATAATTCAATAAGTGAGTGTGGAAGAACATGTTATTTACAACTACTAAAAACTAATATAGTCCAAACCTATGTTTGCAGTAACCTGGCTCTAGTGGTCACTCGTCCCAAGCAGGCACCCAAATTTGTCCAACCGAATAAAAAAATAGTAATAAAATTTTTTGCCTAGTGCCACCTGTCTAACGGCACTATTGACCTGTAGAGTGACGCTATAGACAGGTTTGAAATGTATTGCGAAATATAAACTTCCTTTTTTGTCTTGAGGTTTTATCATATTCTATTTATTATTTCTTTTAAACCTCAGCTTGAGAACATATACTAACATTGTTTAATTTACTTGTTTGTGCCAAAATAAAAAGTCTTTGGTGTATTATATAGAGACAATATATAATATATATTTTTAATATTATAAATGCAGATTTGTTATGACTAATAATATGTGACTAATATTGCAAGAACTTTACTTCTGATTTCTTTCTAAAAACTTTTAACCTTCTTTTTGTAGCTCCCCTTGTGGACAAAAATGGTGAGCGTATCTGAGGAGTGGATCGCCATTTCGATTCTTCGCCTGGTAGAACTAGAGAAGCAGTCGTTGAGGGTGGGGGTGCATCCGGATGGCAGCTGTTTCTGGCGGGCCATCTACCGGAGCTTCTTGGAAAGAAGTAAGTCAGATTTGAGTATAGCAAAAAATGGTTGAATGCTACGATAGATATTTAAAATCCCTGCTCTGATAAACACAAGAATTGATATTTATAAAAACGCAATATACAGATTGGTGACTTGACTAGTTTGACGTATTTTAGCTTGTTATCATAAATCAAAATCAGCGGACATGTTAGTTTTTATAAAATATTTAATATTTTAGCAATTAATTGTGTTTGATTTATTTCTATCCTTGTATTTCATTTTTCAAGTACTTTAACAAGGCTTTTACACTATATCATCACTTGTTAAAAATCAATAGAACTATACAATAGTATAAGGCATTATAGTGACTAAAATGATAACATAGAAGTCAGTGATATTAAGATCACAAATTGATATTTTTGGTGCAATCACGGACAGAAAACATAACTAGATAACGTATTGATAATAACTTGAAATTTATTTAGGAACATATTCGTATATTGATGTTATATAAATTATAACTCTGACAATAAGATGAAGGAAAACGACCAATAATTAAATCACAATTTAAAAAATATGAATACCACTTGAGAACCGCCAAAAGGCTTCCGGGCCATTGTGCAATTGGTACTAAATTCAAGGCCATTGAACAAGAATTTGTGTTTAAAAAGTTTTTGTATCTCATTTTTTAGACAAGCATCTTCTAAGAATTACTTGAGAAGTAAGTTTCTCTATGTCAGCGCCGTATTGCAACTTGTTTTAATGTACAACAAGCGTTCATGAAACTTGAGGAATCCGGAAGCTTTGTTATTTGGGATTGTAAAAGTAGTCGAGCATACGGTTGTCATTGCATAGCCGAAGATTTAAAGCCATAGCGCAAATTGGTGAAAACTTAAAAAATTACATTGCATCTTATCAAAACTACTAGTTTCAGGTTTGGTTCAGTTCTCTTGTGCTTTGCTGGTGTGTAGACCTGGGGATAATCTCTGAAAGTGCCTTACAATTGTGTGAACAAAGCAGACAGCTTCTGCAACATTTGTAAACTTTTTTGTCACAGAAACGTAAGTAAAGCCTACTTGGGTAGCCAGATAAGGGAACAAGGCAAAAGCTGGGCTCCACATGTTTGTTGCAATACCTGTGCAACACATCTTTGACCCTGACTGAGCAAAAGAGAGAAGCCCATCTCATTTGCTGTTCCGATGTCTGGAGGGAACCTTCTGACCATTCCAGCGACTAATATTTCTGACTGATTCCACCAATCACAAAGGTTTGACGAAGAAGAAGATTCAAAGTGTGTGTAGTACCCTGGCATTCCCTCAGCTAAACGGCTAGTACCCCATTACGATTATCCATAATTTCCTGTACCACCAGAAGAGTTAAATATACATTAAGAACACTCTGAGGATGAGGGTTCGACAGCACTTGTGCCCCCCAAATAGTGAAGATCCTGACATCAGTCCATCACATGCTGCATCTAGCGCGTCTCACATGATCACACAGAATACATTGAAACGATTAGTTCGTGATCTGGATCTGCCTAAGTCCAAGGCAAAGTTGCTTGGATGTAGACTTCAACAGTGGAAGCTCTTGGCAGTGAATACTTCCATTTCAAGCTTCTGCATCAGGCAAAAAGACCTTGACCATTCTTTTCCAAAAAAATAACCTCGTATATTGCTATAAATATTGGATTGAGGGAAGATCTTGATGTAACTATAATGTCGGGGATATGCCTATTCATCGAATAAACAAAATAGGTAATGTTCTAACCTTCTATCCCCATGGCCATACTGTTCATATAAAGGAAATTATTAAAATATGAAGGCACATGTATTAAGTATGATCAGCATGAATGGCTACTTTGTGGTGATTGAACTTGTGCTTGGTCTTCAAGGTGGATGCACCAAAATACTGCTGTTTTAGTGCGAGCTAGAGCTATCATCATGTTAGATGAGACTGACCAAAGCCTCAGTTACTGCAGTGAGGAAGCAAAACGTCTTACGCAAAGCACTATTGATTCCTCCAAAATCTTGCTGCCATATTTACACATTGGGTCTGATTGTAAGCTTATCAAATGTATAGACAAATCCAAGTCTGCTAAGTCCAGTATATCGGAAAGAAGTGTGCAAGGCTGGGCGAAGCGAAGATTAATGAGGGCGTGTTTGTTGGGCTACAAATTAGTGAGCTTATGAGTTCCAGAGCTTACTTGTTGCAGAAAGAAAAAGACAGCATAAGAAGGCCTTCAAGGCAGTAGATGCAGGAAAATAGTGTTGGAAAACTATGAAGAACTAGTTGAGAATTCACGCAGCCTCATGCTGCTAAACAGAGTTGCAACTTGTCCCTTTAATTCACTTTCTCACTCTCACCTGACCCTGAAATTGGGGATCTATATATGAATGATGAACATGAAGGAGCTCTTGGATATTGGAAAGTCTGTTTATTATCAATATTATTATTATCGTTTTAATGAAACAAACGGTTATTCAAAATAAACGTTCTCAAAAATAAAAGCCAATCAAAAAATTTCAATGTAGTTTTGAAATCAGTGCAAAAAAAATAGCCAATATAATTGGAATCAAACGACTTTTCAAAATTAATGTCAGTGTTATTGGTGAACTACGTCCTGCGTGACCTCCTGCCCTACCAGGTCTAATCAAAAGTATTCCATATTCAGAATTCTTTTTTTTTGTACATTTTTTCTAAATAAATGAAAATGATAGAAGATAGAAAAAAAAAAACAATTAAAATGTTCTTTTGACACTCTCTTTTTCCTCTCTGCCATGACATTGTAAAAATGGTAACGTCAATATTTTTTGATATTATCATAAGCCTTATTTTTAATAGTCCATAAGTTTTACGAGGAATACCTTTTTCACAATTGATGAATTATAAAATATATTTAAACAATGCGAATGCATTTTCGCATGTTGGAGGAAAGGAAAGAATATGAAGTGGATCCTCATCACACTTTATATACAGTCAGACCTGCTTATTGTGGCCACTCAAGGAAAATAAAAGGGGCCACTATAAACCAATGGCCCAATCGTAAGATATATATATAATATTATTCGTTGGGGTAAATTTGTATGGTCAGGAAATGCCCTCAAAACAGTGGACATTACACAGGTTTGACTGTAGTTGGATTAATAAAAGTATATCTAAGAATATCTAATAAATATGCAGCTCAGCTCTTCTGTTGTTTTATTATTCTTTATAAGGAATTAGCATAAATTACAAGAAAACAAAGACGACAAAAGAGAGGATAAGTTTAAATTATTGTTCAATAAGAGTTTTCATTAGAAAAATTAAAAAACCCGTTTTCTTGTCGTCGCTCTTCAGAGTTTGTAAATTAGTTTAAAAGTTTTATATATACTTTTGATATATTGAATTTAGGAGGATTGTAAATAGTAGGGAGATGAAGATTATGTATGTGCCTGGGGAGCTTAAATCGATGGGGATAAAGTAAGGGGTGGGATTGTAACTGAAGAGGAATATAAAGCATTATTTATGTATATGATATTTTGAGGAGGAAAGCCATTTATTTGATGAAATCAGTTATTAAGAAATTGTTTTAAAGATATAATAAATTGAATGGAAGGAAATTAAATAAAAAGGAAGGGTATATTTTAGTGGAGGGAAGCTCGACCTCAATATTAAGGGCGCAGGTTCGACTCCTCTCATGAGGGGAAGGACAACATTGATCGATCTCATTCAAAATATTAGTTCCTTGGAATAAATCAAAAACAATATCCAGGAACGTCGTTCTAAGGAAATATTAAATATGAACATAGGTTGACATCCCTATTCATTTTATTTTAATTTTATTTTTACTATTTCCAAGACTAAATTGTTTCAACAAGTAAGGCAGCCATATAGGTCGCTATTGTCATCAAAGAGTTCTCTAAGTATCGGACATTTTTGTTGAGTATTTGGCTCATATTCTGTGGGTGGTTCAAAACTTTTAGAACTAAAAAAATGGGAAGAAGAAACAAAAATGCGATAATAAACATGTCAATCATTTAGCGTCTAAATTTTATTCACGACATACTTTCATTCATAAACATTTTCATTAGGGTTGGTCATTCCTCTCTGTGGTGGAAAATCGACACAACTATTTTGGGCGCTGTCTAGAGAGGGTCTTGCCGCAGGATGGTCGCCTGTCAGTTTTCCGTGACGGTCAGCGATCGGCCTGGGGGCGTGGCTGAGTTGGCTGAGATTCTCTGTGATACCGGTGCTCCATCAAGACATTGTTCATGAAAGAGCATGGATTCGAAACGATATTTTCTCCGTTGAGGTAATTGCGGGGCCTAAAGGGAAAATATGATATTACATTACATGTAAAAGAATGAAACATCATCATTTCAAAAGACAACAAGATATACATATATATATATATATATAGTCGTCTTTTGAGTTGATTTTGTAAAAAATATGTTTGATATTTTTCTCATAAAGAAGACTTAACATCAAGATCTAAGTAAAACAATGGTCTTATTTTTTTCAAACAGTAGGCCATATATGCTCTGACCTCAATGGATATGACGATAGAATGCAGAAATATTTCTATAAAAGCAAAGGGCTTTTAATACTTTAATCATATTTAGTATTCTTACTTATTTCTTTATATAGATCCGAGTGGTAGTGGAAGACACGTAACGGCGACCACACTCGCGAAATGTTTGCTGCCATTCGTAAGCGCTATTCCCCGCGGAGGATTCAAATACGGCCTCAATCCGTTTTGAGGATGTCTGTAATCCCTCCTCCCGAAGTCGAAATCAGTCCTTGGCCTCCGGATGTCCAACGACATCCATTGATGAAGGGGTGGATAATTGCCCAACACCCTCACCGCCGCGATACCCTCAATGAAACCGGTAGTGAAAGCACAGCCCCTAAAACTCCAGGTAAACCTGAGACGAGGAGTGCTTTGAGTGGATGTTACCTGCTAACATAATAAGTAATCATAACAGGCGTTTTTAAATTTCCATTATCACATTTATTGTTTTGTGTAATATGTACAAAAAATCTAATAAAGGAATAAGCGATTGTATTCTTTGTGTGTCGTACATTACGTTTGTTTGTCTTTGAATTCTTAAAAGTAATGGTAGAAATGGATATATATGTATATATATATAATACATATAAATATATGTAGGCGAAAAATGTGAGCCCGAAGGAAAATTGCCCGAAAGGAAAGTTGCTTGAACGGAAAATTGCCTGAAAGAAATTGTCCGAATTTTTTTAGTATTTTTAAATCCCGAAATGCCCAAAGCCTTATATTAGTCCCCTTAGAACTCCATTTATACTATAAGACAAATTTATAACCCTTTTTGAGTTGACTTCGGACCTCAAAACGTGAGGATTAAAAAATACTGGGCCTAACAAAGAAAACACGGTTATTTTTTCTTGAAAATTAGCTTTATCCATTAACGTAATATCTATCAAGAGCAAAAGAGCAATTATTCCAGTTCCGCTGTTATAAACGTTACAAAAAATAATAAAAAAATTCGAACAATTTTCCGTTCAAGCAACTTTCCTTTCGGGCAATTTCCTTCGGACAATTTTCCTTGGGGCAATGTTCCTTCGGGCAATTTATTTTCGGGCAATTTTCCTACAACCTATATATATATATATATATTATTTATTCGTTTGACGAGAATTGCACCAATATTCTTTCCGAGAATCAAAGTTAAGGATAACAATTAGTTTTGTTGATGAAAAGGTTTTGTCATTGACTCCGATTTATTTATTTTAGCCCTATCTACAGATACTACGATATCATAGGTAGGGATAAAAAGTCATAGTTTGAAGACGAGTGAATAATAAAAAGCAGTCGCCATTATGCAATAAGACATCACTTCTCTTATGGGATTTGAGATAGGAAATTCAACTCAATGTTAATATATCATCTTGAAGGACACAAATTATACATGCCATTTACGAATCCTTGGATTCCTCAAATATATATACCCAATAATATTATTAAATAAAGAACTTCGTCCTATTCATAGGAATGATGATTGTTTATTTTGTTTCATAATATCTGACAATAAATGGATCCTCACACTTACAAATCAATTTATATAAGTATTTTGGTACCAATGGAAAAAATTATGTTTTTTTTACACAGGTACAACTTTATTTTCTACCATTCATTCATATTAAAAAACTTATAACAAACTTATAAAACACTCAACATCCATGTATTTATAATACTTATAAAATCATTGGGGAGGGGAAACCTGTTACATCTGAATTTATAAATATAAAACTACATTTTAGTTGTTTAAAAATTTTTTTCTTGATGTGGGCCAACATAAAAGAAGACAAATTCTCTAAGAGGTAATATCAGATTAAAATTCTCATAAAACAAATTTACCAAATGTCCCAGTATTCTGACCATCTGTCCACATTCCATTAAAAAGTGCCTCAATGTTTCCCTTGCACGCCCACAAAAGAAGCAAAACCTTTCTTCTGTGTTTCTCCCATGAGTAGCACCCAAAGACAAAGTGTTGGTCACTATTTTGTACTTTAACCAGAGAGACCATTGTTTAATAAATTTGATTGAAGACCTTTTATATTTGTTTCGTAGACGCTTCTACTCTATATTCCTCACGTCTTCTCTCAATCTGGCCAACAAATAATTTATTTGCTCCCCTTTCGAGTAAGCTGTTCCATCATTGAAATAAAATTATAAAAACTGTTCCTTGGCTCAATTTCTCTTCTTCCGAAACTAATTTTACGTAGGATACTCCTCCTCTCCAGACATTCTTTATGGTAAAAACATTTCTTCGTTATAAATATCCCCAACGCAAACAAGTTTCTTTTTAATAGAAGTGTTCTTTAGGAAAGTCAATCTTGTATGTTTTCAATTGGCTCCTGCCTCTCCATTTTCTCTAAAAGTTTCTCACTTATTTCTTTAAATATACATCCGTTCAATTTCCAAAAAGTTCCGATTTCCTGAGATGCCTCTATAGCTTTATACGGCCATTTATACATTTCTTCGTCTAGAGTAAGGTTTTTACCTTAAAGTAATCCTTTTGAAGCATTTCTTTCCATAAAGTTCCCTGTACTATAATTCTCCTGAACCATTTGTATATTACTGCCTTCCAGAAACATTTTATCCCCAGCAATCCTAATCCACCAAAAAAATTGGTGTGTGAATTCGTTTCCATGATATCGCTCTAGGGCGTCCATTTGGGAATAAAAAAACCGCACAAATCTCCTCTATCTTCTTACATAAATCCTCTGAATATGTAGTTAATTTTAAAACGTGCGTTATTTTGGGTAAAATTAATCTATTCCATATAAAAACTCTAGAAAAACAGCCTTTTTTTTTTTGCATACTTTGCCGTGTTTGGTTGGATATATTCCTCCATTAATTACTATTTTCTAAAATATCATTGTTATCTAAAGTTATGTATGTTCCAAGAATCCTTAAAATATATTTTTCCTGTATTCCATTTCAGTTGAACTTCACTTTAAAATTTGCCATTAAATGAGTCTTTTAAAATTTATTTCAAGACCCGAGTCGTGTTTAAAATATTCCAATAATTCCAAAGTCTCTTTAAAAGAATCTTGAATTTCCTCCTGACTACCAGAGTAGAGTATTGTTATATCGTCTGCAAAAGCTTCTACTTTAGATTCCAACGCTCCTACCTTTATACCTTTATTTTGGAATTTGTGCATATGTTCTCTATAAGGGCATTAGGGCACATTATAAATAATGTTGGTGAGATAGGGTGCCTTGTCGACAACCTCTATTCACTTGGAAAATGTTTTCTTCACTGTCGAAGAAGGTAGTCGTACTACAAAGACTTACTGCTACCATTCTTATAAAACCTTCTCCAGTCCCGCTACTTTTAAAATCTTTAAAATAATTGATGTGACATACTATCACTTTTCTTAAAATCTGCCCCCATTATTGCCATAAACACGTTTTTCGTATTTGCATACTCAATAGTGTCTTTTATATTTCTTCCAACATCTTCCATCACTCTCGTTGGAACAAATCCTTTTTGAGAAGGATGTATTAAATTGGGTAAATGCTTTCTAAGTCTATTCGCAAGAATACCACTATATATCTTTATACGAGGTGTTGAGCATCGTTAGAGGTCTCAGATTTTCAACAAACCTAGAATCTTTCCCTTGTTTGGGGATCAATATAAGTTTTCCCAAAGAAATGCTGTCTTTCAAAATAACCAACCGAATGAGCTTCTTCAAAAACTTCCTCCAATAACGGGGACAAAATGTCATTAAAAGCTTTATAAAATTTCATAGTAAAACCGTCCGGCCCGGGACTTTTATTTGTTTTTTTATAACCTTCTACGTATTTTCTAATTTCTGTACTACGAATTTTTTCCTCAAGAAGTTTTGGCAGTTACCTTCCAAGTGTGAACCCTTTTTAATAACTTCACATTTTATGTGTCTCACAAAATCTACTGGGTTATAAATAGATTTAAAACATGTATTGCCCAATTTTTCATTACATTCACCACACGCGTAAATCTTATTATAAAATTCCCTAACCATTTCATTGATATGTATAGGTTCATTCACTAAGTGTCCGTTTTATCATAAATTGCTCGTATTTCTTATTCTCCGCCCTACATCGTTCTATGTTTTTAAGCCTGCCTAACAATACTAGTTCTTTGGGTACTAAGTTCAAACCAGATCGAATTAAATGGCCTTTTGTAAAATCATGATTAATTTCCTGTAACTTCTCATCTTGGAGTATTCCCCTCCTCCTTCTTCCTTCCTTGCCTCCAATTCCCTTATCTTAATTTCCTTTCTTCGCTCAACTTGACCCCTAATTTTATTTACTCCTTCTCGAACAATCCAAAACCAACTTTAAAGCATGAGATGGTGATTTATTTTTCCGTTTCTGAGTTTTAACGTAATTTCCCCAATAAGTTTTTCACATTTGATCAGTTGATTTCTTCCAATAAAGATGAATTCAGTTTCCATTTCTTTTTTGAATGAGCCCTGGGAAAGGTTATGGTCATTGCTATGCGCAATAATTTGACATAGATGTAAGGATATTCGGACTATCGGAAATGAGCGCAAAAATTTCTTCAGACACGAAAAAATAATCTAAGCTAGAGCTTTAATAATGCCACCTTTATTTTTTTACATAAAATGTGTGTTCAGGACTACCATTAAATTTTATTGCTGCATCTGTAAATCTATTTTTGTATAATATATTTTTCAGCACATTTTTGACTTGTTGTTATTTATTTTCTTATAATTTAGCGTATCTCGCTCCTGGTCAATTGATACATTAAAATCTCCCATTAAAATTAGGTCTTGATTTTTAAAAAGCGCTTCTGTTAAAATTTGATCCAATAAAATTGAATAATCTGGGTTATTAGAATTTGGTCCATAGATCGATATAATGTTAATATTCCTCCCTTTCCAGTTAATTTTAAGTACAACGTAGTTCCCCTCTTTGTCTTTAGTATTAATTGAGGTTTTAATTTGCTTTTAATTAACACTAAAATCCTTCTTGAGGGATGATTTGCCTTTTTTTAACAGCAGTATACATTCATAACCAACTGGAAGCCAGTTTTTTGACGTTAACCTTCTTATTTTAGTGTCACAGATGGCCAAAATATCTGGGCAAAACGATACTAAATGTTGTAAAATATTCTTTCTCTTATCTTTATTTAAAAATTGAGTTTGCATTTGCTGCTATTATTTTAATATCCATACCAAACAATTACTAAGTAAAAAAAAAAGGAAAACACTCGTTTTCGTTTGATTTTTTTCTCACAATGAGTAAGGGGGCGAGGGTAGGGGTTATTAAAAGTATTCAACAAAACTATCAGGTGCGATGTTAAAGTCAGGGGTAATTCTTTTGTCTTAAAACTCATCTCTACTGTAACAAATATTTTCAATAAGATGTTCACCCACTCGTAGGCGGTGTCATTCATTTTCAGGCTCGTGGCGACCTTCCTCGTCCTCTATGGACAAACTTCTCTCCCGTAGTTTTTTCTTTGCTTCTTCTAGTGGGCTTCCATATATACGTTTCCCTACTGTCTTGGGCGTTCTTGCATCTAGACCCTTTTTTATTCCTGTAGGTCGTTTTCTAAGGATAAATTCCCAATCCTCTCTAAGCGTATCTGTCGTTCTTGGGTTTCTTGATGAGTCTCATTCTCCTCGGTTACCGATCCTACGTTAAAACTTTTGGCTGGTATTTCATATTCTGTGATAGGTTCCACTCCCGTTTGTCTCGTTTCTTCCCTTTCATCCCTTCGCGCTGCAGTTTCGGTTATCTTACGACTTTGCTCACTCTCTACCCTCAAGGGAAGGTTCATTTCCCTCCTCAAATATTCAGAATACGCTGAGTAGGACATTCGGTCTTTCTCCTTACATCCAGATTTCTTGTGCCCAAACTTCAAACATTTAAAACATTGAGTCGCTTGAAATTCACAATGTATTTCAACCTTCTTTCCCAGACAGGCAAAAAAACTTGTAGTTTCTTGCTTGGTTTGAGCTTCAATTTATTTTCCAGACATAATATTACTTAAAGTTTTGGCAAAGTCCCTTTCTTCTTCATCCTCCGCTTCCATTTCATGAGGTACTTATTCAAAGTCTCCAACGACTTCTCCAAATTCCGATATCATTGACTTTAATACTTCTCTTTGGGTTTCTGATCCATTTTTATTAATATTTCAATAGGTTTCTGTGCCCTTTTAAGGTTATCTACTCCACGAATTTTGAAAAATACTCCTTCGTCTAATTTCGTTGTTTCTGTACTTCAGCAAATCTTGTGAGAACATTGATGGAGGATTTGAAGGTAATCACAATGTACCCATATCCAGACATACAATCATTAATTCTATTGATTTCATCTCCACAGAGGGCTAACGCCTCAAAAATGCTTTTGTAATGTCTTAGTTTAGGAGAAAATCCTCTTAGAGTCTTATAATTTTCATCCCTCTAATCTATGAATATCTATTCCCAAAGAGGATCTGTCTAATCCTCCCGTTCTTGTTCAGCTCTCTTCTCGCCTTACTAGAGTAAGAACTCACAGTTTTTTCTTCTCTTTTCTTTTCAATCCCACTCACTTCCAGCGGGCGTGCGTCTAAATTCATTCCTTCTACGATTTCCTCGACCGGCTTATCCTCTCTGTCAGGAGGTTTTTTCCTTGACGTCTCACTCATTGTTTTTCTTCAAGAGCCCCTTTAAAGATCTTATACGTCACAGATTACGTATAGTTCCAGTTCTTCTTCTCCGAATCCTGGAAAATCCCGAAATTGGAGGCTTTCGTCTTCCTGATGTCCTATTGGGAATCCGACTTCGATATTTAGGCCAATACCAGTAAGCAGATCTCAAATTTCCTCACAAATGTATCACTTATCCGGGGAAAATTTATTTTTCTTTATGACAAAAAATAAAAACCTCCTTCCAACGTGACAATACATTTAAAAAAATAATTTATATAAGCATTTTGGTTACCAATGGAAAAATTATGTTTCTTGGTGAGTTTGTAAGAACTACTTTTGTGATCTCTAGTTTGTAGTAGTCCTCTCTACCAATGCGTCCTATCACAAATATCACTCCATTGCTAAGGATTTATAATTTAAAAGTAAATCTTTCAAATAGATCTAGGAATTTTTGTATTAAACATTTTTGCCCCAGGAATTTCTAATAAAGCTTTCTTGTACAAGAAGTTTTGACCACTTGGAATTTCTGCCAAAGGACACGTTTGTATAAAATGCATTGTTAAAGGAAACTACTGACTTTTGGATGAAGCTTATGATCCAAAATATGTTTATCGAGCATTTATGAGTTCATTTTGGAGTTTTATTTAATACAACTAGTCACTATATGCACTTTTTTACGCATATATAAATGATAATATTTGTATAAAATTGACTCATGAGAGCATAAATACTTCACTACGGTATCGTAGTTTTCTTTATGAATAATTTCAAGCTTTAATATTTTGAATATGTACGAATACTATTTGCTTTCGAATATGATTACAAGGTTTTTAAAAGGCATATAGTATAAGCAAAGTTTTATGCAAATATTCCTAGAACCCTCAAAATAATGGCTTGTCCACTATTTTATCCACCGTCTAGTACAGCTAAAAACTTACCATTTGCGTACAATAAAGAACTCCCTATGTTCTCCCGTGACATTTTAAGATTATTAAAAAAAACTATCAAAAGAAGTGAAATGGATCTTAGCACATAAATCGGTATTGTTTTAATATTTTTAGTAATCGGAAAATAACTGCAAAAAGTTGTTTTATCATTATGAGGAATCTTCGAAGCTAAGTTCAACTACAAATTTCCAACGATTGTATCAAATTTTATAGAACCTACAAGGTCTGTCAAAAATATATACAATAATAATATTGATGCGTATGGGGATAATCATACAATCTCTATCCTAAAGTATTTTCTGTAACAAAAAAAAGCAAAGGCTCAAGAATTGAGGAGAACCCAAACGTTTAGGGTTTTTATTCTATTTTGAGTTTCAAAAAATACAATAAAGCCTCCCCAAAAACGCTGAAAATGAACTTTACAAAAGTAGCTGAGAGTCATTATGGCTGAGGCGTCAGATAAATATTTAGCCTCCTATGCCAAAGTCCTTCAGTTCAAATGCAAATCGTTTAACTCAATTTCTTCCATCAATATGCGACTAAATTTATAAAGAATTGATTGGATAAGAATATATAGCTTTTAAATATTTTCATGGATATTTATTTAATATGCAAATTGCTTGACTTTTACATAAGTCTAAGGTTAAAGATAAAATTCTTTGCTGTTCAATGTAAATTCATAGGGTTTATGTGTTTATAAAGGTTTTATTTGTAAATTCTATAATACAAAATAATAATATTTTTTTTTTTTTTATTAGCCACTTGGCAATTCTATATTTCGATGTGGTATAACATTATGCGCATTAAATTAACAAGGTTTAGTACAGTTGTTATGTAGACCTGGTTTCACGGGGCTTATGTACATTGGTATAAAAAATGTGAGTAAGGGAGGGGGAGGGTGATAAAAACATCAAATAGTGAACACTAAAATCGTAATTTGGAATCACAAGCTCCTTTTGTATGTCATAAAATAAAATATTAAAACTCTTTTATCTAAATTTCACATCCAGAAAATTTAAAATCCGATAAAAACAGAAACGATAGCATTAATCATAAAATGTTATTCCAGACATTTAAAACTCTCCTAACGCAGGTAACGATGCCTGGAGGGATGTGGAAACCTTGCGATCTGCAAGCGTAGATCACTCTCTGCACTTTGCAATGCAGACCTCTATTTTGAATTTTGACGGATATTTTGAAGACGTCGCGATGAGCCAATCTTTTTTAGACGGATAAACCCCAGTTCTGATAATAGCACTTCATTTACTTGGCTCACTAAAGGGTAAACGAAGGAACAGTTTTAGAACAAATGTTCTGACGTTTCTACTTCAAGTTGGCAAAAGGAGCACTTAGTCGAGTCCGAGGACTTGTTTGTGAATATGGAGGATGTGGCGACTCTGTATCTAAGCCATTTTTCAACCTGTGTTGTCAGGGGATTGACCATATAATAATAATAATAATTAGTTTTATTGTTATTACTATTACCCTCAACATAATCGAAATATCAACTTGAATAAGTTATTTTTATATATTGAAACATGTTAGAGTTGTTGGTATTGAAGTAATTGATATGGACGCATATGTGATGTCATTGATTTTACTATTACAAATATTACTATAGATATATAACAAAATATCTGGTATTTCTTAAATTGCTATGTCTCATACAATACACACGATTCATGGAAAGGTAAATGATTTTATAGGGACCTTTTATTATGGGAATATTCCCTGCGTTTGTTAATCTATAATCCAAAAATATAAGCATAGCATGAAAAACACCAAATTGTGTTATAAAGCTATCATTCAATACATATACAAAGATATCTGTTAGAATGAAGAAGCTATGGTCTTATATCTGACAGATAACAACAAATTGTTGATATGAAGGGTATTTATCAGCATTATTTCCAGAAGAATGTAAAGCTTTTGTACAGACAAAAATATGTATGCACTTCTATGTAAAGCCGTATAGAATAAAGGATGTTATTCTTTGTTTTTTGTATACGCTAGTTCTTCAATAGGATAGTTTTGAGTCTACAATTGCAGAGCTTTAAAAGAATAGCATATGTATAGTATAGATTGAATTTGATAAATAAATATATCAACTTTAGATTTACAATCCTCTGGATATTACAAAAAGGTCTTACGTGGAAAAAGTTATTAAAAGTTAAATGTGCTTAATTCAATAGCAATAAATATAAGATATGACCTGTTCATAAGCCCCCTTGGAGCCAACATTTAACACAATAAATAAAAAGCCAGTTTGTTACGTGTAACCAGAGCTTTAACGTAAGGCTCACGATTCTTAACACTTAAGCATTTAAACACTAGAAGTGCAGATCCGACAATTGGCGTATTTTCCAATATTATATGCTTTATTATTTGGGGCATTACATTTCAGTGAAATTAAAAAAATAGAAAATAAAAATCCTTTCTCCTATAATTGACTAAAAGATAATGGAGCCACGAATGACGTATCAACGTAACGTAAATAGTTATAATTTTATATGTGAATGAAATTTTTAAAATGAAATAAATAAATATATATATTTATATATATGTTTGAAGAAGTATGAAAAATATCTCAAATTCGTTTACAAAGATAAAAATTCAACGGATCTATTCACAATACTATCAGGTTACTGCCATACAACTTCCACAAGCTTGGTCGATAATATTTTGTGCATAGGGTTATATACCTGTTTTTCAAGAACTTATACTCATGATAGTCAACTATTATATACAGATTTTTGGGGTAATTCGATGACGAGTGAATGAATTAATAATATCAGAGCTGCAGTTTTGCATTCTGTACATTAAAATATTGCAAAAATCAGTTTTAATTCGACTTATGTCTATTTACGTCAGCTGCGCTTCAGATGGTTCAAAACCCCTGTGCTTCTAATGTTAAGAGATGAGAAAACATATTAGTCGTCCAAAGAATAAACTTGTCGTTTAGTTATCCTACACATTTCACATTTCTATCTGAATGGCTTCAAACTTTTTAAATGGGCCTCAAGGAATGTATTCATAAGTCATAAAATTAACCATTGTTGATAAGGTTACCATAAGGACCAAGATAGATTGATAAAGAAGAAAATTCCATATTGCCAAGAGAGTTGATTTTTCGCTTGATTTTTATGACGTCACACCGAATAGCCAACGTCATTAATAAAACTATTGCTACAATGGACTTTTTGATGACATGAAAATAATAGTAAAATGTATGACGTTTCACTATGAATGAAAAAAATGTACCTAATATTCTATTTTAGGATACAATTTTAGCTTCTCATGAATTACGTTTTAACTTTGTTTCGTTTTGCTTTATAGCTTGAAAAAAAAATATCGATTCATGGTCATCCACTAAATATTAACACAATTTGGTTTATGGTTGTATTGACAAAGAAATATATGAATACAACTATTTTCGGGTTGGTTTAAATCTTTTTTTATGAGATTCAGAATGGAAAGCTTATTTCCCTCATATCAAATATTAAAGCTTGGATCACTGCAACAAAATTTCTTAAGTGAAACTTATTTGTTAGATATATTGACACTTCTATGAATTTCAACATTCATGGAAAAATTAAAGATATTTCATAGTTTCATGAGTCTTTTTTTCAGTCCTGAGAAATGCGTTTTGTATGTATCAATAATCCAGTTTTACTCATTATTGAGAAAAACATCGGCTAACAGTAAAAGGGCTTTTAAGTCAGGATGTTCTGAAGGAGGCTTGCTGAGGTGAGTTGCTGTTCTGATCCAAGTTAATATTTTGTGGGTTAAATGGAATGTCATATCACTAATTAGAGTCACTGAATTCAATTTGATGAAACCATCTGAGCATCAGTTTCAATAGGCAGTAAAAGTGTATTGAGTCCTTCGTACTCCTCTAATAAGTATTTGGGATTTTTTTTCTCTTCCGCACTTAAAGCACAAGCCATTCTACTGCCTCGATACCTTCATTATCCTTCGAAGTAATGGTGATGTAGTAGCTCAGGATGTAGGCTGTTGACTTTTGGTGGATACGTATTTTTGGAGATTAGGGATAACTCTAGGCACTTCGTTGATGAACATTAAATAACTTTGTTGGAGGTCTATATTTTCAGCTCAAAATGTCTGAGCTCTCACATACAATGTTGTTACCCTTTAGTTAGTTAGAAATTATTGCCGATTACAATAGTACATACAAACAATAGACACTAAGGTAAAGAACACAACCACACATTGGGGTATCTGTGTTACAACAGCAAAATAAATTCCTTCTTAAATACTGAAATTATTTGAAATAATATTTTACATTTAAAAAAATTAGAATTTGGATATCCGCGTCTTCTTCTTAAGACATTTCATGCCTTTCGAGGGACAGAGCAGGGCATCTGTTAACCAGGTGGTCTACAGTCCTGGCTCTTCCTTGCAAAGATCACAGGTTGCACTTGTGCTTTTCCATTACTTAGGTGGGAGAGAAATGGTCCATGTCCTGTGTAGGCTTGAATAAGTTGTTTCAGGCCTTCACGGTTTGACAACCTTTAATCTTGATTTTTAAACATAAGATGTGTGTGATTCATGTGAAGACTATCTTTATATCGATCACACCATCGTTTATAAAAATAATCATTTATTGTTTTCTTGACATAACTTGGGTGCACACCAACAAATTTTCGGTTGTTGCTTTGTGCGCCACTTTTTGCAAGTTAGTCTGCAAATTCATTTCCTGTGATGTCATTGTGTCCTCTGCACCATTCAATGTATATGTTTTCCTCGTTCTTTCTTCTGCATATGATTTCTTTACACTCCTTGACTTCAGCACTTGAGGTAAGTGGATTGAGAAGAGCAGCAAATGCGGATTGGGAATCAGATCGAATTAAAGCTTTTTTCCATGTTTTTCCAATTTTCTACGATCTTCGACTGCTTGCTTGATGGCAAAAACCTCAGCTTGAAATACTGATGCTTCTCTATTCAAAGATACCATTGAGTGATGAATGCAGAGATCACCAATAGTGATTGCCCATTCAGCACCAGTATTACCCTTTTCATCTTGGATCCATCAGTGTAAATTATCATATCAGGATTTCTATTGGAGAATTGTCCGTCCAAATAAGGTTGCCTTTTATATAGTCACTTTGTCGATTAATTTCGCTTCCTTAAGTATTTTATCGCAGGAGAAGCGGTGACCGCGGCGTTTTGGAATGTTGCCAATACCATCCCAGGTATCTTTTAAGAAATGCCTAGTTCTCCATCGTGTTGCTTGTCCTTGTATGAAAAGGTCAAGGGGAAATTATGCCAAGAACAGATTCCATTCCAGCTGTTGGAGTTCATCTTTGTGTGGCACATTGATAACAGTGCGTTTCTTTGTATAGAGTTTAATATCTTATGGTACTTTTCTTGTTATTAATGGAATGTCCCATATTAAGTATCCATAGGCTATAACTGGTCTGACCATTGCTTCATATAGCCTATAACTTTGTCAGACGTTAAACCCCATTTCTGTCCTATGACTGCCTTAGCCATATTCCATAGTCGACTACATTTGGCAGCTTTTTCTTTCAGGTGGCCCGTCCAAGTAAGTCCTTGGTCAAATAAAATGCCCAAGTACCTCATTTGCGTTGAGAACACCATTTCTATACCATCCATTTTTAATCGTGGAAAATGTTTGGATCTCAACTTGTAGGCTTTTGAGAAAACAATGTATTAGATTTAGTAGCATTAGAGGTTAGACCATTCGTTCTTCTCCAGTCTATGTAGAACTATATTTATTACTGATTGCATTATATTGATAAGAGTATGATGATGATTCCGTTTGCTAATAAGATGATATCATCCGCGTAGCCTACTGCTTGTTGTTACCCTTATGAAAACGAATAAATACTTCAATACTTAGAAGGGGACATAGTCCCCTAGCTGTCCCTGGAATGGCTTTAAGTCCGTTTGAAGATTAATCTAGTGAAAATATTGAACAGACAACAAAGCAACAGCTGATTTTCCATACTGCCGGAGGTACACTTAAGAACTAACTATTTATCAGGCATGATATAAAAGTATTAATACATCATCCGAAGGAGTAAAGATGTATTTAGTTATTCTAACAAAAATATAATCTAGAGGAAACGGGAAACTAAACAATACATATGATTCACAAAATTTGTCTTAATTTATCAACTAATTCAGATAATGGTCTGAAAAACCCATTTTAATATACAAAGCAATTATTTTACGCTGTGG